>CABFOQ010052540.1:0-22393 GCA_900660455.1 Gephyroberyx darwinii
CTAGTAATCCAGCTGTATTAACAGGTACTACCTAGTAATTTAGCTGTAGTAACAGGTACTACCTAGTAATCCAGCTGTATTAACAGGTACTACCTAGTAATCCACTGTAGTAACAGGTACTACCTAGTAATCCAGCTGTACTACATAGTAATCCAGCTGTACTACCTAGTAATCCAGCTGTAGTAACAGGTACTACCTAGTAATCCAGCTGTACTACCTAGTAATCCAGCTGTAGTAACAGGTACTACATCTCTCTGTCGTCTGCCAGCATAAACACTTCACAGAGGACATCCAGACCAGACAGTACCGAGCTCTGGAGGTTCTGATTGGAGCAGAGTATGGACCACCTGCTGATATCTGGAGCACCGCCTGCATGGTACACACACACGCGCGCACACACACACACACACACACACACAGATCCAGTGTGGTGGACGCTTCTTGATGTGCTCTGAAGTGCTTTGAAATGGACTTCAGCTAAGCTAGCAGCTGTAGCTTTGTTCTTAGCCCAGCTAACTAGCAAGCTAAAGGCTTTGTGTTGCATTCATGTGACCGTGCTTCCAAATATACAGGAGAAACATTACTGGACCTCACTGTCCTCCTGTGGAGACAGCCTCAGGTGGATGGATGGATGGATGGAAGATTGATTGATTGACACATTATATTTTAGGCATTTGAGCTGGCGACAGGAGACTACCTGTTTGAACCACATTCAGGAGAAGATTACACCAGAGATGAAGGTACGATACACAGAACTACAGTACACACAGTACTACAGTACTTTACTTAACTGAACACTACACTCAAGATGAAGGTACTCCTCATAGGAAACTGAGTACTACAGTACCCTGTGTCCTCTTAGTACTACAAATTAAATCCCATTTTATTTGTACAGTCCTAGGGGGCTAGAGGGGCTATTCAGAGAGGGAGGGGCTATTCAGAGAGGGAGGGGCTATTCAGAGAGGGAGGGGCTTCTCAGAGAGGGAGGGGCTTCTCAGAGAGGGAGGGGCTTCTCAGAGAGGGATCCCCCTACCATGCCGAGTTTGGCAGAAGACGTAATAGTTTATTCTGGTGAGACATCCAGATCTGATCACAGCAGCTCAGTCAGCGTCGTCCTAAGACTGCAGTACTACTCTGTAGTCTAGTCTAGTATTACTACACTCTGAGATTACAGTATTACAGTATTATATTAAAATAGAGGACTAATCATTTGTTTGATGTTTTATTGTTTTTCAGAGATTATTGATCTTTATATTCAGAGCTTTAAAACGGTACATTATATAATAGGTGTCAATACATGAAGACCACATAGGTGTACTACTGTGTACTACTGTGTACTGTGGTGTACTACAGTGTGTTTTCTTGTGTTTAGACCACATAGACTACATATGGTGTACTACTGTGTACTACTGTGTAGTACTACAGTGTGTTTTCTTGTGTTTAGACCACATAGCCCACATCGTAGAGCTGTTAGGACCCATTCCTCTGCCCTTCGCTCTGTCTGGAAGATACTCCAGAGAATACTTCAACCGAAGAGGTGACGATGTCTGTCTGTCTATCTGTCTCACTGCCTGTCTATCTGTCTCACTGCCTGTCTATCTGTCTGACAGCCTGTCTAGCTGTCTGACAGCCTGTCTATCTGCCTGACTGCCTGTCTTTCTGTGTGTTTAGGGTTTGTCTGTCTTCCAAGCTGGAACCTGAATGTCTCTCTTTCTGTCTCTCTCTCAACCTGTCTGTCTCTCCAGGAGAGTTGCGTCACATCTCCAACCTGAAGCCGTGGGGTTTGTTTGAGGTTTTATTGGAGAAGTATGAGTGGCCTCTGGACCAGGCGGCGCAGTTCAGCGACTTCCTGTTGACCATGTTGGAGCTGCTGCCTGACCGGAGGGCTAGCGCCACCCAGTGTCTGCAGCACCCCTGGTTGAAGACGTAGACACTCTGACTGTACTCGCTCTAAAAGCCGGTGGAGGAGTTTTAGAAGTGTTTGTTATTGATATTAGAATTACAGGAACTGAAACAATTTCTCTGTTAAACTTCCTGTCCAACTCTCCTTCCTGTCCAGCTCTTCCTGTCCAACTCTTCCTGTCCAACTCTCCTTCCTGTCCAGCTCTTCCTGTCCAACTCTCCTTCCTGTCCAGCTCCTCCTGTCCAACTCTTCCTGTCCAACTCTCCTTCCTGTCCAGCTCCTCCTGTCCAGCTCTTCCTGTCCAACTCTCCTTCCTGTCCAGCTCCTCCTGTCCAGCTCTTCCTGTCCAACTCTCCTTCCTGTCCAGCTCTTCCTGTCCAACTCTCCTTCCTGTCCAGCTCCTCCTGTCCAGCTCTTCCTGTCCAACTCTCCTTCCTGTCCAGCTCTTCCTGTCCAACTCTCCTTCCTGTCCAACTCTTCCTATCCAGCTCTTCCTGTCCAACTCTCCTTCCTGTCCAACTCTCCTTCCTGTCCAGCTCTTCCTGTCCAACTCTCCTTCCTGTCCAGCTCTTCCTGTCCAACTCTTCCTATCCAACTCTTCCTGTCCAACTCTCTTTTCTGTCCTATTATGCACTAAATCAGTGGAAGACCTTCCATATCTTTGTCTATCTATCTTTTATTTCCCATTGCTAACAGATGTACAGCAGTCCGCTAACCTCTTGCTGTGCTGTACGAATGCTGTGAGAGGTTTATTGATTATTGATCAGTAGGACTGGCTTCTAAAACTCCTGAACCTCCTTTTGAAAATGGACTACTTACCACCTCACTGACTGATGATGATGATGATGATGAAGAGTATTAGTCTTGGTTTAGACGTCCTCAGAGCACACTGTAGCACCCTGAAACCTCCCAGCCTTCTGATGTATTTCCTGTTTGAAGCAGCAGCAGTACGTGTACGATGAAGTGTTGTGATACTGTAGCTGATATGAAACATGTCTGAAGGTGTTTTGGATCCCCTCAGATGAACTCTGACCTCCTCACCTTGTTACCTGGACTCACGTTTCTATGTTCAGATAAATAGTGCCTTGATATGAACCCTGACCCCGCCCCTCCTATCACCATGGAAACACCCTGACCTTTTTCTACATGTGGCCAGGCGATGTGGAATGTGTCTTTTTGTGAAAATAAAGATGGAAGGTGAAACCATGTCAAGGGTCCTGACCTGACAGCTACACTCCACCCTGCCTGCTGGTGTATGTAACCCTGACCCATATGACTGTGTTATAGTGTAGTATGTGTTGCTTTATTCACGTCACAATAAATTGACCCGGTCTTTTCAGCGCCGTCTCTCCCGGCCGGCGCACCTCATCCAAAGCCACCAGGCTTCCAGGATGCATACTGCCTCCGGCCCCGACTGGCCCCGGCTCCCGGCTGGATCATCCGGAAACAGGGCGGTCGGTCTCCGCTCCATCCAGCTGACAGTCGACTCCCTGTCAAACTCTCACGCTCGCCCACACACACAGGTTAAAATGACCCAGCTGCAATCAGTCTTAATTGGCTGCAGCCGGTGCTGGGTCCAGGAGAGTCAGTCCACTGGCTCAACTCCCCTGGATCCAGCCTACGCCTCCCCCACCAAATAATACAGAAATATACATTCATACCAGATTTTATCTATATTGTACGTGTGTATATATATATACACACACACTCCCTTTTTTTTTTTTACTCTCAGCAGTTCCTTTAAGCTTGTCTAAAACCTTAACCAGGTCACTATTAATATTTCCCATTTCCTACTTTCTGAGGCCCCTGGCCACTTAACTCGGTTTCTGAGCACTAATCTTCTCCCTTTTAGGCTGGCTGGCCTCTCTGCCTTCCTCGGTGCTAGGACCTTCTTCTACATCAGGGGTGCTGATGTCCTGCGAACTGTGGTTTATTTCCTGCCGCTGGACTTCACCTGACTGACTTAAGGACAGGAGCAAGTGAAATGTCTCCTATAAAATGTCTTTGGTCAATTTATGCTTGTTTTGAGTATTTTGGTGTTTTTTTTTGTTGAGTGACAATAAAATGTGCTTATTAACACAATAGTCTGAGTCTAACTGTTCCCTCTCCCTCAACATTTTGTTATTCACCATATGCAATAAATAAAATGAAAAATATCAGACATATTTCACTTGGAATGTGTTTATATTTTGTATGAATTTTCTTTTTCCAAACTAGGACTCGCTTAACAACCAAGGAAGGAGTCAGAGGGTACACCAGAGAAATATACAGGAAATATACATGCTTATCAAAACAAGTAAACAAAAACAGAACAAAACAACAGAAAAAGCACATTTTCCCCCAAAAAAGGACTTGTGAACCCCTTGTAAGTCTTTCAACAAGACCATAATCCCAATCATTCAATCAGATCCACTAAAGAATGGCTCGGGAGGAAGATTTGCATTTGATGCACAGGCCTACAGAATATAAGGCATCAATAAGACAAACGTTTATCCCGTGGTGAAAGCAGATACCACTGCTTCATCACACACCCCTTCCCTTAAGATTGTCCATCCTCATGGAGGCGGGACACAAAGTCTGCAACCACATTGCTCCGTCCAGGACGATATCGCACTGTGAAATTATACGGCTGTAGAGCCAGGTACCAATGGGTGATATGTGCATTACTGTCTCTCATTCGGCGAAGCCACTGGAGGGCTCGATGGTCAGATTCTAGGGTGAACTCATTACCGATGAGGTAGTATTTAAGAGTGTCCAGGGCCCATTTGATGGACAAGCACTCCTTTTCAACAGTGGAATATCGAGTCTCTCTAGGGAAGAGTTTCCTGCTGATGTATTGGACAGGATTCCTGTCCTCACCCTCTCCCTGAAGCAAGACTGCCCCAAGACCCACACCTGAAGTTTCGGTCTGGACTGTGAAGGGACGGTCAAAGTCTGGACTTTGCAGCACTGGGTCAGAGCACATGCTTTCTTTCAGGTCAAGGAAAGCAGCATTGCAGCTGTCAGTCCACTGCAGCTTGTTGGGGCTGGACTTCTTGGTCAAGTCGGTCAGTACAGCGGCACGATGGGAGAAGTCTGGAACAAACCGCCTATACCAACCGACCAGCCCCAAAAAGGATCGAAGGCCCTTCTTGGTTGTGGGGGGCAGACAGCTGCGGATGGACTCGACTTTGCTGACCTGAGGCTTGATGACACCACCCTCAAGGACATATCCCAGGTAGCACACTGTGGACTTGGCCAGGTCACACTTGCTGGCATTGGCCACCAGCCCAGCCCGGTGGATGTGCTGGAACACATCTGTCAGGTGCTGCACATGCTCTTCCCAGGATGAGCTGTACACCACAACGTCATCAATGTATACTGCAGCATGATCCTCAGCACCCTGCAACACCTGGTCCATCAGGCGCTGAAAAATAGCTGCCGCTCCGTGGAGCCCAAACGGCATGACAGTGAGCTGGAAAAGACCAGAGGGTGCTCTGAAAGCAGTAATTTCTTGGGCCTTTGGGGACAAAGGGACTTGCCAATATCCCTTGCAGAGGTCTAATGTACTCAGGAACTTGGCCTTCCTAAGACGTTCAATCAGGTCATCTACCCGTGGCATTGGGTAGTGGTCAAAAGCTGAGATGGCATTAACCTCCGGTAAAATCACCACAGAAGCGGAGGGCGCCACTCTTCTTTGGAACTAACACCACCGGATTACACCATTCACTATGTGAAGGCACTATGATGCCCATTTCTTGCATGGATTTTACTTCCTGTTTGAAGGCAGGTATAAGTTTGGCAGGTCAGGTCTGGCAGCAGGTCTGACGGACAGGGTAGGTCAGCCGAATGTCATGCTCAGTGAGGTGAGTTCAGCCTGGTTTCACACTACAGCCCTTCAGGAATACTGTTCAACACCTGGTCCTGCTGAGAGACAGACAGATGATCGACAGATGGGAGAGAGGACTCATTCCCCAGCACAGGGAAATACTGTTCCTTGAGCTCTTCCTCTTCGAAAACTGCTCTCGCCCACCTGTGATGGACGACTGGATCGGGCCTAGACACCCACTCCTTCAAAAGGTTAATGTGGAATACCTGCTTGGGACGGCACCGGTCTGGCAGGGCGATCTCATAGTTGACCGGACCCATCTTCCGCAACACCTCATAGGGACCCTGCCACCTGGCAGACGAGGGCAACAGCAGCAGCACCTTCTGCCCTGGGGTGAAAGTGTGACTGCGGGTATGGTGGTCATACCAAGTCTTTTGCTGAGCTTGCGCCCGGGACAGGTTCTCATGGGCCAGGGCTGAAAGCTGCTCCAGCTTGTCTCACATTTTGAGAACGTAGCTCAAGATGTTGGATTGCTGGTCTGGCTGGTCCCCCACCCAGGCTTCACGCAGCACATCCAGGGGTCCTTGCAATGGCCTCCCGTACAGCAGTTCGAAGGGTGAGTAGCCAGTAGATGCTTGCGGAACCTTCCTGTAGGCAAACATGAGATAGGGCAGCCGCTGGTCCCAGTCAGAGCCTCTGCCACACACAAACTTCCTGAGCATACTCTTCAGAGTAGAATTAAATCGCTCAACCAAGCCGTCAGTCTGTGGGTGGTAGGGTGTGGTTCGAATACCCTGAATACCTAGCAGGCTATAAACTTGCTGTATGAACTTGGAGGTCAAGTTGGTTCCTTGATCAGTGATAATCTCTCTGGGGATTCCTACCCTGGAGAACAATTGCAACAGACAGTTGGCAACCTGACGGGACTTGACCTTCCTCAGGGGAAAAACCTCAGGGTAACGAGTTGCGTAATCACATATTACCAGAATGTAACGATGGCCGGCCCTACTCTTCTCAAGGGGGCCTAACACATCCATGGCTATGCGTGTGAAGGGCACATCAATAATGGGGAGACTCTGCAGAGTGCCTTTTACCTCTTTTGTCTTTGGAGGTGAGCTGACACTCTGGGCATGACTTACAGAAAGCTATGACTTCACTGCACATGGCGGGCCAGTAAAATCTTTGGGCTATTCTGAGGTAGGTCTTGTGCTGGCCAAGATGCCCTGACCATGGCACGCTGTGGCCCAGCTCCAGCACTTTAGTTCTCAAAGAAATTGGGACGACCAACTGTTCTCCCTCATTTGTGACATGATATAACTTCCCATGCTTCATGACATAGCTCTCCTTACCTAGCACACTATTGGTCTTAACCTGTTCACTGGTACTCACTTTGGCAAACAGAGCAGTAAGGGAAGAATCAGCTTCTTGTAAAGCCACAAAATCAGATGGTAATAGGTCCTGTTCTGACAAGGTAGGTTTAGTGCATTCTGGTGTGAGCTTAGTCCCCCTAACCTTGCAGCTATGACGCTCGGCTCTCGACTTCCTGACTTTGGGCTCTGAATGCTGATCAGAAAATGGCAGCTCTTCCCATGGATCTCCCGTCTCTGTCTGCTCTGCTTTGGCCTGAGCCCTAGTAACAACGAAAGCGCTGACCCTGGGAACTTCTTTCAGTACTGAATCTACTAAAACCGGCACATCCCAGCCCAGAATAACAGGATAAGGGCTTTCATCCATAATTCCTACCTGTAGAAGGTAAACTTGGCCCTCAATCTCAACTTTAGCCTGCACTGTCTGGTGCTCCCTCTCATCACCATGTATGCAACGCACACGCACAATCCCTGCCTCAGGGAACTGATGGGGGTCCACACACTTCCTGTGTACGAAGGTCTGACTACTGCCTGAGTCTACACTCCAAGTCTTACACTCCGCCCCATTTGCACTTCCTCCTGCAACAACTTGACCTGGTCTTGTAGGGACTTCCATCGCTGTTTTTGCCGATGGGACTCCTTCTCCCGCTTGAGCTCACGTGTTTGCTGCTCCCGGATGAAATTCAGCAGGGTGGCCTCCAAGCGTGTGGCGCTGTCTGCCGGCGCCGGGGTCTCTGAACGCACCTCCTTGTCAGACTCCTCCTCTTCTTCTTTGTCCTCCACTCTGCCATCTTCTCCATGATTGAGCTTAGGTTGCTCGGCTGCAGAGCCGCGTGCTGCACGAACTTGCTTCTTCGGTCCCATACCTCTGGTTTAGTGCCCCTGCTGGAGCTGGATCCCACTTCTGACACCAAAATGTTAAGAATGGACCGGGCCCAGGCGTCTTACATAGTTGGAAGGGAACACAGACTCAGGATGCAGGACGTCAGGTGCAAAAATAAGTGGTTTAATTAAAGCAGCTGCTGGAAGTGACAAAAAACCGTGGCGATGTCCATATTTACAGTGAATAAAAAAAAATATCAAACTTGCAAAACCTACTATATAAATTAGAATAAGTGTTAAGCACACAAATCTCACCACTCCCAATTAACTAGGAAACTAAGAAAGATCGAATTGGCGGACCTGGGCAGTAGTTGAAATGGAGAGATGAACCGGGTGAGTAAAAAGCAGAATCGCAATTCATGTGAATGGTGCACTCATACACATAAATGCGGGAATTTAGGCACTTTGTATGAAACTGGTGAGGGAAGAAAAATTAGGCTAAGTATGTTGCACAGGCCTACAGAATATAAGGCATAAACAAGACAAACATTTATCCCGTGGTGAAAGCAGATACCACTGCTTCATCACACTAACCCCTTGATACTCGAGTTTGCCCCCACACCTGAATCTGTAATGCCACACCCATGTGCGTGCAACTGTCGAAAATGCATTGCGGACGATGGAAAAATCCTGACTGTGACTGTATCAAGGATGATTTTCTAGGTAAAAGGGTTGTGTTTCTGGTTTATGGCTGATAGCGCTGCTGTAAAATAAAGCTCATTTGGATTTAAAAATTCAGATTAACATTGTTTGAGTCCAAGAATTCTGTTTCCCCTTTCACTGGCAATAGAGCAGCTCCAGGTTGTACATTGGTATAACATTACAGATTACAACCTCGGTTCTCTTGTTTCGGAGGATGTTGTTCATGTTCACAAATAATTGTCAGGCTGTCCTTGGCCATGAGAATAACATCTGAGAAGTATTAAAATTGAATGGTATTCCCTTTTGAAATAAATCCAAATATTTATGGAAAACACTGTCACCAAAGCTCTGAAAAGACCCCATGAGGTATGGCACAGTATATGCTGCAATTATTCAAATGGATACAAGCTATATTATCCTTGGGATGTTGGCAAAGAACATAATATACATAAAAATAAGAAAGTTTAACACTGCAGCAAAGTGCCAAGGCTCTTCATCTTTGAGAATATATTAAATGGGAAACCTCTTAACTAGGAAGATGAACTTTTTTCAAAGCGTATAAGGGATACTTCCAAGTTAAATAAACTTGGGAGAAGCCTATGCATGAAAACAGTCCGTGATGGGAGCGAGAAATAGGCTTGATTCAAATGTAACTCGCACCCCTCCAAGCAGGAAGGGGTTATTGCAGAAGTGTCTTAATGAGCAACTAAAGAATCCATTGTTGGACTTGCATTTATCTGCTACTTTTACTCACCGATGACAGAAAAGGGAAGTGTTTCACAGTGGGGTAAGCAGCGTTACAATGTTTCAGGCTCATTTCAGCCACCTAATCAATGTTCAAGCTGGGAATAAGTGTGCAGAGACAGCAATGCAAAGCGATGGCTGAACCCTGTGGCGCGCAGCTGAATGGGTCAATTTACTTCACTAAAATGAGGTATTTACCATTTCAGAACTACTACTACATTAAATATCATGCCGCTTTGTAGGATAGGATAGTAATTTACTTGGTTAACACTTTTACATCTATGTATAGAGACAGAGAGATAGTTTTAGAATCCAACCCTGAGATTTCAAAAAGGATCCAAAACAGTATCTGACTGTGGGTGAGCAAACATCCACTCAGTGTCAAATCTGGGTTCCTAATGACGTTAAGTGTTACAGACAGTTTTCTATACAAGGAAGTGCCTGACTCACTTTATGTGAATGCTGATGAGACAGCAATGGGGGCGTCCAAGTGGCATGCTGATCTGGATAGAAAGAGACTTATTCATATGCAGGCCTGATAGCGACGTTAGTCAAACAAAGTACAGCTTCCCTTCTCCCAGCAGTCTTCTAATGACTTAGGGATTTGCAGATAGAAACAAACACTGAGAATAAGACTCCATGATGGACCTGTAATTGTATTTTCATTGCTAAAAACTGTGTTTGTTTATGCTGATCTTATCTGGGCTTATTAAAAATGCACAATCAATACAACCAAGCATTAACAGAAAACATGGGACCCGTGGTGAGACCAAATATGAACGTAATTGCTATGCAACCTTTTCGCTCGGGGTAAAATAAAACCCTGGCAATGCGGGCAGACAGCTTTGACATTGTTCTGTTTTCATTATAAATCATATCTAATGTCCCCGCTCTGAATGAATTTGGAATATTTGGTAACGGGTACCCTTGTTTTGGCAGCACCTCACATGTAGTATTGATTGAGAGTATTATCCGTTCTAGTTTAACAGATGTCCACTGTCAAAGCTGTTCAGGAAACATAAACTCTGTCATATAGGTCGTTTAGACTTTCAAACCGCGGCTAGTTTGTTTCCCTAACGTAACACAAACATGTATAGTGTAATAGTAGTAGTATTACTTTATTGATCCCCGCAGCAGGAAGGTCTTTTATCACTGCAACACCACAAACAGAGAATAATCAGGACACTGGCTTTGCACTACAAATACACACCCAGCTTGTAGACATTTTGGGAAGTGTAAACCTTTACGCTTAAAACAGCTGCTGAGTTGCAGAATTACAATTAATGAAAGTTTATGTTGGGGTATGTTTGAGAAACGTAGTAGTTAGTTATGCACCGATCACCCAAAAAAAGCAAATAAATTGCAAACCGCGTCGTTTGAGATAAAAACACAATGTAAACCTGAGCCTCAAACATACATTTAATCAGCAGAAGATTTGATTAATTACGCACTAATGCAACACGCCCGTTTATAATTCATAGCATAAATTTACATTGTAAACGGCGACACTTTAGCTCCACTAGTGTCACACTGGAACATTTGCATTGTTAATATCCACGCTTCAGCAAAAGGGGCATTATTATGTGTGAGTATGCTGTTTGCCGTCTGATTAATGGACATTTTTTTACTTTTCTTTACGTCTTTGGACTACATGAGGGTCAATATATGTGCAGTCAAAAGATAAATGATCTTCCCCTGTGCCGACGTCGGGCATAAGTAGCCAGGCAGATAACATTATTCTGCACACTTACCCTTTTTAAATCAGTCAATTAACTCAAAGGCACACATACCTGTCTGCTTAATTGTGTCCCCAGTGCTTAATTATCTGTATAAATTTTAGGGAGATGAAGCCTGAATCCACCAGATGAGAAAAATACTGCTACTGCTTGTTAATGCTGGGATATTGATGTATAATGAAAGGCGAGCTGCTCAATACAGTGCTGTTCAGAGGTAAAAATGACCCCAGAGATCAAACTTGTGACTGCTTTGAACGGAGCTTTAAAAGGGGAACGGTAGAATAACACAAGGAAGAGGACATAAGCCGCAAGCTTACATTTATATTTGTGGCATTTAGCTGACGCTGTTATCCACGGCAACTTACAAAGAGTACAAAGTAGGATCATAAATTCCTGAAATGCCAACAGTTTTGTGAAATGTAAGGTGAGTCAAAGTCACAGTGACCAGACAGTAGGTGTAAGAAATATTCCACTGCCCACTGTATGCACATAAGTTGTATATTTATGTATAATAGAGAAATGCCAGATAGAGATGTGGTTGTGGTAGGTCACATGAGGCCAAATAGTGACAAATAAAAAGTACCAACCTCCCTATTGTCTCACTGTTGATGTGCTGTAGTACTTCATGTAGGAGAGGATTACTACTACTAGGAGCGGTTTATTAGTTCAGTTCGGTCTCAGTCCTCTTCCAAGTGAACTGTGGTGTGGCTTCGTTAGGAGTGGGAACGTACTCTGAACCGACTACAGGAAACAACCCCAAAACGCAAAGGATTTATGGGTATGAGGAGATGGATGTTGACGTCTGATAGCCAGCAGTTACTTACAGCCAAGAGCGCAGACAAGTCCATCATGTTTAGCAAAAGTGACAGGGACTGGAATCAGATTTTTTTTTTTTTTTTGCCAAAACCTCTAACATGGTGGTATGACCGATTACCAAAAGACAGTCCAATAAACAAGCTACTTGTGAGCCCATGTGATTTTTGTTTACAAGCCCTGGTTCGCTTGCAATTGGGCAGCGTGAGCTTAAACAAACCAAATACAAAAAATGCAACAAAGTAAACTTTTCCTCTATAGTTCAGACCAAAGCAAACCGTCGGTGTGATTGCACCCTTAGACTGTTGATGATGTCGATTCTGTAGTCACTCCATGTCGGAGGGAGTGACTGGCTACTTCTAAAACATTTATCCATGAGTTTGTACTCTTGTGGCGAAGCGACCAACAAAGAAGCCACACCAGTATAGTTAAATACCAGCATTATTTTTGCAGCCGTGATACAGCTCTGGACTGGAACTACACCAGCTGGGTCTACAATTTCCATATTCCATTTAGATTCTGTGCATTTGCATTAGGCGTTAGCGCAATGCGAGCCCTGGTGCGGTGCCAGAAATGGTCAAGAATTCCATTAAAGGCTTAATAGATGCATTCTCCGCCCTCAACTGAACTTTTCACCTTTCCTCAGTATCATTTGGCATGAGATCTAAAGAAATCCGCGCCGGGCCCTTATTAATGAGAGCCGGTTGCTGATTCTACATTCGGTCGAGGGAGCTTGCATGCTACTCGGTACAGGAATCCAAATGTCAGTGAATTGGTGGGAAAACTGACAGAAAGACAACTCCTCAATAAATAAAGTAACCGACTGGAACCGTAGAAATCATGCATCTACCCTTATGCAACCATGCTATCTTCTTTCTTTCCTTCCTTCCTTCCAGAGAGAACCATGTAGCATCACATGCTACGATGATACCTGTATCACAATCCTCTGCTATCTGCTGAGCCTACTCTCCCTTCCTTCATACAGCAAATAAACTGTAAAAAAAATAACATTTGCACAAATGTTAGCAAATATATATGTGTATTTATGTCTATTTTTTGTCTGCACGCTGTGCACTGTGTATGTACTGTTTATTTCTAGTTTTACAAACCTATTATACAGAATGCATTCAGACATGTATACACTTCAGGAGTAACTTCATCTCTTTCACAAGGTCCTGACCAAGGTCCTGGTTGAAAAGTGCAACGCATTTTCCTCTCTCACTCCCCCCCTGACTCAGCCAACGTTGACAACACTATTTCACTTAAGCTCTTTCCCCTGATTACAATGTTCTCCGCGGTTCTGATAATTAGCCCGTTAATTGCCCCTACTTTCGGAAATGCATTTGAGCATTGAATTGATATTCAACGCAAATGAGTCCTCGCAGGTTTCGTTCAATAGGTCCCAGCTGTTGGATAAATTCACTGCAATGGAACTCATAAGAGAAACACAATCAGATTTTATGGGATTTTTCCACCCATTATTAGATTGATGGGGCATTATGAAAATTACTTAAGAGCCAGACGTGTTAAAACTTTTTAGTCCGGTATTAGATTTGTAGTTTCTCAGCCTTGGATCCTGACTCATGAAAACATGGTCATATTTTCATACCGGGTCCCACCTAGATAGGCATGCAAACTATGCTGGGCCCCAGATCTTAGAAAAACAGGCTTTAGATGAATATGTTTTTCTTTTTTTGGTATTTATTTCTCCTTTCCTTTCCTTTCATATTCTGCCCTGTATTCCTCTGCAGCAAAACCCTCTGTCACCTCGCCCCCATGAATAATTTCACTTCAGTTCACCTGGGAACTTCCAATTTTACACACACGCACACGCACACGCACACGCACACATAAACAAGCACATACACATGCACACACACGCAAGCATGCGCAAACTTACTTACTTCTCCTCTGATATAGGCTATTGGTATTTCACCACACACATACGTTCCCTTTCTGTTCAGGTTGCATCACAGAAAAAGGTCGACACCCCCCCAACGTTTTGACAGTTTGAGGCTGGAAACCCATCAGGCCGCACAGTGCCACGCATGAGAGAATTCCTGTTAAGACTCCCACTGAGGAAAATGGGCCCTGCCCCTTAATTTACCGCCTGAGTCGAGAGGAGGGCCTATTGATGCAGTTGGAACTAACTAGCTTTGCTCAGAGACCCGTCTCTTTGCTCTGTTCCTTCCTATGTAATTCTTCTCTATTTTATGCACAGCATTCTATTATGCCCTTTTACTTCAATTCAGGCTGTCTTGATTCTGATGTACTGAGCATTGGTGAGAAATGGATGAATTCAACAGGGTAAAAGGTTCAGCACTTCGGCTGCATTGTCAGCTGTAACAAAAGCCTTTCCCCATATGGCAGCGGACTAAAAATCTAGAGGACCAAAGAGAGAGGGATATCAACATTTTAAAAAGAGGTCACTAATGGTTAAATATAAATAAATAATATCCCAACTAGAAAACACAAGGCAGAAGATATTACAGATAGAATCTAATTGAATGCAGTGTAGATGACAGTATAGATCAGAATGTGTCGGGCCGGTGAGATTCTGTGATGTGACTTGAGCCAGGCTGTAGCATGATGCAGTAAAATGCTGATTACCTCTTGAGAATACGACTGCAACTGCATGTCTCTCCAGCGAGGAGCCAGGGGTCTTGAGTGCACATTAAATAAACTGGCATCAAGCTGTGGGAGGAATTATTTAGTACGGAAAGCCTGAAAAGTACGAACAAGTTAATTTCCATCCTGTGTATACATCTACTTAGGATTACAGCCAAGGTGAAAGTCCATATACAACCCCAGGGCAAAATTAATGGGTTGTTTTTTTATTTTTTATTTTGCTGCATCAAGAATTTGTGAGACAGAAGTGCATTTCATACACAAACTGACATACTGACTGGGACAGTATCAGCTGCTTGTACCCACCACATCACACTGTAGCTACTACTACTGGAGCCCCCCCCGCCCCCAACACTGTTTTGCCGGGGTTACCAAGGTAACATCTCAGCGAGGGGAACACCCTGCAGCGAGGAAGCAGGAAATAAGGTACAGACTCACAGTAGCACTTCTGTAAAGTTGTTAATGTTGCTATTCTGGAGCGGCAGCCTGCGATAGCATCCGTCACTGAGCCAGCTGTGCAAAGACCCTGTACGCTCTCTGCTGCCGTTCAAATCTCGCCGTCGCCGTGCTCTCCCATCTCTCCCGCCGCCATTCTGAGAGCGGGGCCACGTTCGGCGGGATCGTCTCCATGGAAACGTGCAATTATCCGAGACATCAACAATTCATGCTGGATAATTTTATCAGCGACCGAACGGGCGTGATAGGAGCAGCAGCCCCCCCACCCCACGCTCCCTGTTCCATCTAGCTCATTTAGCTCTGCGCTCATCAAGAATGTGTTTCAGCGAAATGCATATTTGTGGGAGTAAATATAGCATGCAGGCAGCAAATTACGGCACATGGGTGAATGTCAGACACAGATAAATCAGTGAGAGTTCCCCCTGAACTTTTTTCTCCCCTTTGTTGCACGCTATCACAATGGAGAATAGAGTAATAAGACTTTATAGTGATTAAACTGTCTTACAGCCTCGTGATCGACCCCAAAAAAAGACATTATTATTGACCGAATTGCTCTTGTGGGATTAGCTTTCCTTCAGGTCTGAAAAAAAAAAATGATGAGAAGAGAAATTAATGGGCGTTTGTTAACGACCATCGCCGCACTGTGGTAGACCAACTGTGGAAGCCCTTATTGAAGTCTAAAGGCAAGTAAAATAATGCAATAATGACCAGCCGGGACGAAGGTTAGCAAAGGGTACGTTTTTAATAGGGACAACGCAGCTCACGCCCTTATTTAAACCTATTTAAACCAACAAGTTGACTAAAGGTACGTTGTTATTTACTGCGGCGGCAGCCTTGGGGAGTTGTTGCTGGTGAAGGAAGGTTGCTTAAGGGCATGCTGAGGATTGTTGTTGTTGTTACATGAAGTCTGCACGGAGGCATAAGGATGAAATCATGCTGTAAGCGGAAATGCAGATGTTTAGTTGCCGTTTGCGTGGTTTTCAATGGAACCGAATGAGTGACTGCCCCACTGCTGTTGCTAACTTGGTGATTTTGACGGTAGATTTAGCAACTTGCCGGACGGACTTCATTTTTCAAAAGTGATTTGCGGCAAACCTAGCTACTTGGTTTTGGACCATGGGGAGCAATGTTAACGTGTTGACTCCCAAAGCGTTTGGGATTGGCTTGTTCAATCCAAAGAGGTCTGACGATGACAGAGCATCCCTCCTATAAGGGGAAGTGGACTTAACGATTAATTCCCATTTTGTAAATGTTACTACATGTTAATAAAGTTTTTGCATGCACAAATGGGAAAAAGTGGTAAAATAAATAATAAGATGTAAAAAGTATTCATAAATAATAATTGGTGTTTTGTTTTTTTAACCCAACTGAGTGAAAACTGTGGCTTTTTGGCACCATCCATTTATTTTTGCCCCCTGAGCAGCTGTCTCCAAGAAATGTTTGTCTAACTAAAACTCCAATCTGCTACTAATCTGCTAGGCCAACTTTCTACTGACAAAATCTCTCTCTCTCTTTATCCCTGCCTCTCTCCATCGCTACCTTGTCCCTCTCCCTCATTTCCTCCCTTTCTTTATGCACTGCTCTCCCTCCTGTCACTAATCCCCGTTTGAATTAAGACCAAGGGGACGATGCGGTGCTCCTGAACTGTAGACATCCATTAGCGTCAGTGTTAATGCGGGGCCACTGTCTGCTCATTACGCCCTAGATCCTCATCCAGCTGACGGAGGATCCCTGGCCCATCACATACTGACGGACAGTAAAGCTGGAACTGCACAACTACCATGTCTACATTGCCCCAGGGGGAAGGCAGGGAGGGAGAGGGAGAGATGGAGGGGGGGGGCAATTCACTCCAGAAAGATTACATAAGTCCAAAGACGCAATGTCAGATGGGAAGGGACTGGAATTGCAGGTGGCATGACTTGGCGAGGCGGATATCGTGGCACAAGTACACACATGCGCACTTAATGTACATATGCAAATGCCACACACACACACACACACACACACACATACATACACACACACTGCTGAGCTAAGAGTTTCCTCATTGAGGCCACGGATGGGTGTCAGTGTCTGCTAGCTTAGAGGAAGCATCTTTGAGTGCGCGGCTTTCAGCTATCCTCGTGAGACGGCATGTGCAATGGATGATTATGATTCCTGCATCCGTTTCTATTACTGAAGAAGACACAGAGATGACGCGGGGAGTATGTGGATACGTGCTAGCGACCGGAATTCAGATGCAGATCCATTAGAGACCAACTTTTTTGATTATGGCAAAATCAAATGCTAAACCCAAATTATGAATGTCTGATTTGTCTAGCGGCCGAAAATCAGCAAGTTGTTTATGAATGATATATCAAAATACAAAACTAAATATAAAATGGAATGGCATTTATTCTTACATGCCCATGCACAACAAAAATGCACGCATCATTTAACAAAACTGGAGAAATCACTCCTGCAGACAGCCGTTACATTTCCGTCTTTGACAAACAAGGCAATGTGGGAAACAAGATTTTAAGTATTGGAGAGTTATCATAATAGAATACCAAAAGTAGTCAGACACATGCGGGTACCACGTTTTTGTTGTGTATATGTTTCTATGAGCTTTGTTCCCTGACATTTAGACTGAATTTCACATCGGGGTACTGAGATGAAAAATGTAACTACTGAGGCACAATAGTTGTTATACACCTCTAGTGGAGTTATACCCTCAGATGGTGTGAACATTCTTCACTGATGTGCTCATCCAAATAACCTTGGCCCGTAATAAAAATGATTTCCTTCTTGAATTAGAGATTAAGACAGCTACGGGGATAAAGAGATTTGTTATATCTGCTTTAAGCACCGATGTGCATGTGTGAAGGTAAAAAGGGAAATATTGAAGGAGAGAGCCGCGTGGATTTGACTTATGTCTTACTGGGTATATTGCTATTCTAACAATATATCGACAAATCCAAACCCATTTTTTCTGTTTGTGACCCAAATAGCATATTGCATTGTCTTAACATGCCCTTTGTCACCACTTACTATCTATTGAAACAACTTTTTATTTTCAAATCAAGGGTAGTGGACCGCACGGGGACTCCTTTAGCATCACCAGGTCATGTTATTCATCACATGTGTGAACCTCCAATGTCCTTCAGAAAAGCTTGGATTCTTTAAACAAAACAGATTAAAAAAAAGGTAGGATATACAGTAGTCCAGCTAAGGAATCTGAATGGTCACACAAACTAACACAAAGCATTTAGAATGTACATGTTGAGCCTTTAAAGTACTGTACAGTTGTACATGCGCTTGTACTTGTTATATAAAGTTGATGTACTTACATAAAGCCTGTGATCTGATTTATGAGTATGTCAGTGAGACTTTAAGAAGGGACAGAGTTTGTGTAGTTACAGGTACAGTTCTCTCAATACTGCATCTCTGTCCAGATTCATGATGCATATTAATATTTAAAATCCTACTGATAATTTCAAAATAAAGTCAATTTGCGATGAGATTTGTCGTGAGATTTCATGGCAGCCGTGTTTAGCTCAACCCCAAAACTGGTATTGGTCAAAGTAATTTGAGTTTCATTCTTGGCTAGCTGTTCCTCTCGAGCAACCGAAAGCAGTGAGAGAAACTTTTAATGAGAGTTCTGCCGATAATCTTTATGTCAACGTGCCTGTTTGCTTCTACGTGAGAGAGCTCATGTTTTAATGTCTGGAGTCTTCTTTGCTGTTGGCGTTGTTTTAACATGGTTTAACACAGAGGGCAATATCACACTGTAGGTGACTCAGCAACAACCCCCCAAAAAAACTGCCTGAGCTGACTCACAACTCTGTTTTTTTGTTTTTTTTTTCACTATATTTAATTGCCTGAAATGTATCACTAATTACTTTTGCATCGTTAGTGGGTGTGTGCAATATCCTTTACATGGCATTCCTCTACTCAGACAGCCAGGTTGTGTGTTGTAGCGTGTGTGTGCATGTACACATACACAAGCACACAATTCTCTCTCTCTCTCTCTCTCTCTCTCTCTCTCTCTCACATATATATTAGCATACAGTATTTCACAACCACGGCCCATTTATCTGATCCCATCTCTGTCCTGTAATTGAAACTTTTATTGAGATGAAGGGGATAATAGTTGTAAATGTGCTAACTGGTGCCTCGCACCGGGACGTGATGTAAAACCATCCAGAGGCATAAAGAAGTCCGAAGTGTGAAAGCTGCCCACTTCAGAGCTGCTCATGTCATGTATCAAGTGGCGCCATTAGGACACACACGACTGGATGACTGTGTGGTGTACTGCTGAGCCTGTATGCAGTCGAGGACACGCTATATTTTTAATAAACACCTCGGTACACAAGACGCTGTTCGTTTCCCTTTTATGACTTGTCTCTTTTCATTCATTTAAAGCAAAATGCAAGTACAGTATGTCAGCCATGCAAATTAAATCATGAAACATATGCTGAGAAATGTGTGTGAGTATCATTGGGCAGCATCTGAGAATTGTCTTCAGTTTCGGCATGCTTGAATGTTCACTTAAAGCTGCAGTATGTAAAAAATGACACTGGTATTATCAGCCAAAATCACAAATTGGGGCTGCAACCGTAGGCCACATTTAAGATAAAACAACACAAAATAAAAAAGTAGAATAGAGGGAATGGGTTGCTGCTGAAAACAAGGTAGGTATCTAAGGGTATATAGGTAGGATAACAAGGTAGGAGATAAATAAGTAATATACAAGTATAAACTACAAGTATAAACTTCCTGGACCTGGGGGCGTAGAGGTCCTGGAGGGTGGGCAGGTTGCAGCTGAAAATCCTCTCCGCTAAACGGATGAGTCACTGTACTGGTGGTGGTGGCCAAACCAAAATTTCCTATCGCAGGAAGACTATCGCACACCAACACCACCCTTTATCTGTATAAATAAGGCCGCTGAATCCCTAAACACTTTTCCTGAGTGAGGACAACCTACCATTGAAACTCATCCAGAGGTCATATGGAATTCAAACTATGCAGAACATTTTGGATAACATGGCTCATCTAATATATTAATATGTATAACAAAGAGGCTTTAGTTGCCTCAGGATCATTGACCGATCCTTCACCCTGACCTGGCAGTGATACCCATGCATGAAGTTGTGTGTGTGTGTGTGTTTGTGTGTGTGTACTCGATTTGCTTAGCTATGCCTACCTGAGAGTATGCAGTGTTTGCAGAACCATCTCTTTATGTGGTCCAAAAGCACCTCAAACATTTGATGGATGGCTCCCGTGAAACCTTGTGGCCTCCAAATAAGCTATAATGTAATTCCGCTTCTTCTGTGATTTCCCTCCATGACCCTGTGCAAGGAACAATCAGCAACTTTCAGCAAAACATGACGCCCAGGTCCAAATATCCCGAAGGAGGGGGGAAAAAATACACACAGAGTGAAACAACGTGACCCTAAAATAGACCCAAGGATACAAATCCACCGCTGCCCTCCTGGAAAATGCTGATGTGTATTCCATTATAGAGTCTTTAAGGGTGTTTAAAACAACATGTATATGAGTGACACATCAATACACACCAAGACTATTTTGCTGATATGCAATGCTTTCAATATACCTAGCTTTTTTTTTTTTTTTTTTTTACAGCATCAGTGTTGAAATCATGGGCACGTGATACAACGAAAAAAGGAGTCGATTTTCTAAACCCTGGTTTGCTAAACTAATCAAAAGGAAAAATCAGGGCAGAAAAGTGATTGGATAATAGGTGATTGAATTCTCCATGCTTCAACAATCACATCCAGTGCCTTCAATCATGGGCACCTCAACTGTGACTGTAGGGGAAGGGGAACGCATTACCCAATCACTCTTCCGATCAGGTTTTTCCCAGCTAATCCAGGGATTGGAATGAGCAACGTTTCTAGTCACGTCACGCCTTTGCGCTACGGCTTTCTCGAAATCAGACAACCGTTGAGGGTTGAGGGACAACCGTTCTAACAGATAATTACCGTTTTTAAAAGATTACTTATATGGCATTGTGGCAAGCGGTGGGTGGGAGTCGAGCGTTGGTCAGGAGATAAAGAGCGGCAGGAACGCCCCATCAGGGCAATGAGGTACATCTGCTATGTGTGTCTCCGTCTCAGTAGGTGCTGGTAGATTAACCTGCTGGAACCAAGCGGAGGACCAAGATGCACATAATGCACGGCCTGTTGGAAGTATCCTGACAAGGGTATAAATACTGTTGGATGCATCCCCAATAGGGTGACCCTGATTGTGTGTATGACATTTTGGGGAACATGGACCAACCTCATTGTCATTTCCTGCGTCCTTCCATCTGAGCCGGTTGCTTTTTATTACAGGCGTATCTGTTTAAAAAGCTGAAAAACAATACTATAATAGAGTGATAGATCATTAACTTTACAGTACACTCAGCATCAGGCCAAGTCAGGGGAATAATTAAACGTTGTGTAAAAATTCTACATTCTGTGTGAAAGGACATGGTTCCTTAAGGCCTCAACATGGCTTGAAATCATTGAACACTTTAAAGCAAGACCCAGGTCAAATAATATTAGCAAATTGCTCTTTTTATCCACTTGGAGCACCAGATTGGAGGGGTTTACCGTGTCAAGGTAATTCAAATAGTCAGGTGTAAATCACAAAAAAAAATGAAGTGATTTTCAAATTGTTTAAAATTGTAAAGCATTGTGCATTGTGATGCCCTAGGCATTAAGCCCTGTACCCATCTGGAATCCCATATGGATTACATTACATTACATTACGGTCATTTAGCAGACGCTTTTATCCAAAGCGACTTACAATTAGTGCATTCAACATAGGTCGGCAAGAGAACTACTAGTCACCAGAAATCATAAGTGCATTTCCTTCCTAAACAATCATCTAAGAGCAGAACCAATGCTAAGGTAAAAGTGCAATAAGTTAGCTACCTACTTTTTATTTAAACAAATGAGACAAATAAGTAAATCAAATAAACAAGAGCTAAGACAAAATAAGTCAATCAAATAAACAAGCGCTAATAAACAAGAGCCCAGGCAAATAAGTAAAGACAAATAGGCAAGTGCTAAGAGGAAGGGTCAGGGTAGTATTTCTTGAAGAGGTGGGTTTTCAGCCTGCGGTGAAAGATGGGCAGCGACTCTGCTGTCCTGACATCAGTAGGGAGTTCATTCCACCACGGGGCCAGGACAGAGAAGAGCCGTGACCGTGTAGATCGACCGCAGGGGCCTCTGAGCGACGGGGCAACCAGTCGCCTCGAGGCAGCAGAGCGAAGTGGTCGGGCGGAGGTGTAAGGCTTGACCATAGCCTGGAGGTAAGAAGGAGCTGTTCCTTTCACTGCCCTATAGGCCTAGCACCAGGGTCTTGAACTGGATGCGAGCTGCTACAGGGAGCCAGTGTAGAGAACGGAGAAGGGTAGTTGTGTGGG
>CABFOQ010052541.1:0-20688 GCA_900660455.1 Gephyroberyx darwinii
TTACATGCTCAATACTATAAACATTTTTTTCCTTATGTTACATTTTCTTTCATCACTTGTGAGACTGTACACTTGTTATTGTATGCGTTCCTCGTTTAAACACTACATGGATCAGTTATCAGCAGTATTTCGAGTATAAACGAAAAGGGTGAGGACCCTTTGAATGAGGAGGAAAGAAGTCTTCGAAGCTGCTCTAGAAGATGTGATGAAGAAGGCTGAGCAAAGTTGTTATGAGATTGTCTTTTGGAGCACGTCTAAAGGAAAAATCCACCCTAAAATACCCTTAAAAACCCAGGTATTGGCAATGTACTTTGCATTTCTGGGCACATTTTGTTTGGTGTATTTTTATATTCCTACAGATAACTGGCCAAACACTGAGATATTTCCAGCGCAATGTTAATGGAGATTAACATCAGAAAATGTTTCAGCGATCTAAAACTTTAATGGTAACCGTCAGGTTTTGGTGTCAGCCCGTCAGATTCAAAAAGCAAGGGCTTCTTTCTAGACCCACGGTCGACAATCGTACAGGGAGAAATCCATTGAAGAGGAAGAGATGCCAAATTTCTCCACTAGCCTCAATAGACCATAATGCAATGCAGCCACTAGACATGGTGTTTTTGAGTAAGGGGCGTGGCTACAATCAGACACACCCTGATGTTCACAAATGAGTTGACCAGCTAGTTATATTTATACGCCCTTGCGCCCACCTTTGATTGAAAGCAGCAAGTTCACACCTTTTTCTCTGGGGGTTGTCAAAAGGCATTCTGGCAAACGTAGCAAACCACCAGTAGAAGTAGACGAGGCAGGTTGAGGGAAAGTGACTCCAACAGAAAAGTAGATCACAGCACTTCATCACAAAATAACTCCTGGAACGTCTCAGATATCCAATAGTGAATCCAAGGGTGAATATTTCCTTTAACGTGAACCAGGCAATGACCTCTTCCCGTCCTTTTCACACTATTCCTCTCATCCATCTGATCCATTTCCTCCAATTTACCATGCCAAAGATGCTAGGCACATTCCAGATGGATGACATTAACCAGCTAGATATCACAGCTCACGATACATAGCGGGGTTAGGCCAGCAGTGGTTGCTGCTTCCCATCAAATTACACTGTAGGTGAGGAGTTCAGGGCGATTTTAGTCCTGTAAAAGCCCTGTTGACACTCCAGAAGCAGGGTTCCCTGCTTCCCTGCTTCCCTGGTCATGGAAGGGAGACAGGGAGACAGACAGGCAGGGAGTTGGATAAATTCTCTGGGGAAGTCAGGGAATATCAGGGAGCTTTGCAAATGGCCCACTTTGCAGTGATAGAACTGAATGGATTTTCCAACTTGCTTCCCACTTTAATTGCATTAGATGGTGCTTTTCATCCCAACTCGAGTGGAAACCAGACTCTTCACCCTTTTAGAAAGACATTAACAAACCTGGGAGGAAGACCCATGGAAGTGTTCCGATTTAGTTGGGAAGTCATGGAATTTAACATCAGTCTACGATGGGAACCCTGCAAAGCAACAACACAGTATCTGAAAAGCAGAATTGGTCCCCGGTGCTCCAGAATATTTCTTTAGGCACTTCAGAACACCTTTATAGCTTACTGGCTTTCATTCAGTAATTCCTTGTTTTTGTTCATGGGCTTGTTAATTCTAATGTCCACATTATCTCTGGTTATTTCCCTAATGTTAGCACCTCTGACTCGTCTTCATCCCACTTTTTGCCGCTTGGGTTTGTGCTGCATTCATGTCATACAGGAAAAACTGTTTGAAGCTGATCAAGACGCCATGATTGAAATTTTCTGCCAACTTTACTCCCGATTAGTTTTTTCACTCTAAACACACATACACGTGATCACATAGGATGCTTTTTTGATAGGCATTGTGAAAATCTAATTGGAGCTCTTGAACGAGATGCTCTGTTCTCCCTAAGAGGACGTCATGTACCCACATCCTCCATCTCAGAACTGGCTCCTCATCCTCTTCAAGACCAAGCAGAGAAATCGCTACTGGTCTCTTGTCCATTTTTTTTAACTTTCAGCAGTGTTCTCCATTTTGGGACTTCAAGTTAGCTAGCTGACGCTAATTAGGTAGCTTGCAAGTTGTCAAACTGTGCAAAAATGAGCTAACATTGAGCTCTTTCTCAGTTACTAGCAACACACAGATGTGCTTTATGTTTGAGAGAAAAAGGTGTCCTATGTGATCAAAGCCTTTATAGTTCATGTTTTATAGTATATCTACAGGCATTTCCTTGTTGGTGACACTGGGGGAAGCGTTCCCAAGTAGTATTTACCACCCAAACGCTTTAGCGGAACAGTACTTTTCAAGTCGGACACTCGTACCAACTGTTTTTCCCATGGGACGTGAATGCAGTACTTGCCATGATGTAATGCATGCAGATACTGACAGTCATGCAGCAGGATGCTAAATGTTCCAGCATGCTGACAGTGTTACCATAGCGGGAACAGACAGTGAGTAACAAGCCACTGGTCAATCATGGGAGCTACAGACCAGTCGCACGCTTATGTCAATCACCAGGGAGGATCTGTTGAGCTTTATCCTCTCTACCTCATGTCTGGTATTATAAGAAATGATGAGTCCAACAGTATTTTGTAACAATGTTTTAAACAATTTACAGCCAAAACTGCAGACATACACACTTATATCCTGTTGTGGTTTTTTATGCTTTAAGTTTTTGCTTTCAGAATCACAGTTTCAACAAAGTCTCGATGTCATGAAATCAACTCTTTGAGTTTACAAATGCCTTTTAACCGTATACACTCTTAAGATTCCCGTAACTTCTTTTGTTATTGAGGCTCAAATGTAAGGTAACTTTTGTATCCTAGGTTAATGCCATATTCTATATCCACTGATTTTTCTTTTTTAACACAATTTAAGCTAGACCATTAAGTGATATTCAAACCTGAGATGCCATTTTGTTACAACAGTACCATTTCACCAGTAGAAAACGGAATCACTTAAGTCCCTTCATGTATACATATGTGTGTATATATATATATATAGTTATATAATATCTAGCATTTCATGTGCTAAAAACCCAGCTATTCATAACTGCATAATACACCACCAGTACAGGGTGCCTGTGAAGAGTTTACATGGGTATATAGTTCAACGGCTAACACTAAATGACTGTTAAGGATGAAAGTCCAAGCCATTTGTACACATCCTCTATGCTGATATACACTAACTAGTCTCATAACATCAAAGCTTGCCTGTATCTACTGCTGCAAACGTACTATGAAAATTTTATCAGAAAGATCTGAAATCTGGTGTAAACTGTGCCCCAAACAGACTGTCACACCACATGTTGACATTTCCCTTGTGTAAGAATATTTGTTTTTGTTACTATGAAATCATCCAATCTGTGGAGGAAGCAGAAAAGGCTTGCACAAACAAGATGAAAACTGAAAAGGTGACACGGCCGGGTGCATCAATGGATAGCAACTCTATATGAAAAAGGATGACATGGTTAGTGATACTGCGCTGTTGTCACCTCGTTTCCTTTTTGATCTCTTCAAATGGAAAGAAGTGGTTATCCTTCCTTCACAGGTTTCTGTCCACTGTTTAAAGCATTAATGTAAAGTGATACCTGTTGGCGTTCTGTATTTCTGAATCCATGTATTTTTTATTTTATTTTATTTTATTTTTTTTGCTAGAATGCCTTTATGCAAAATTGCAACATTTGAGCTCAACTCTGATGTGTTGCATTCAAATACCTGGCACTGACCTCCTCGTGGTTGCCTTTGAGAGAAAGCATCACCCCATTTCATAGTCACAACACTATTTTAACTCAGCTGTGCCCTAGCAGTTAGTTTACGAAGACCAATGATTGCTTGTGACATATATATATATATTTTAAGTGTCTTTTCAAGAGAATACCACTGATGATACAACAATATGCACCTTATCTCCTCTACGTCTCAAGAAAAAGTCTCACCATGCCAAATCACGTTTTATTGCTCTGTACTTTGTTTTTCACAGTGATCATATTTTTTGAAGAGGACCAGAACAAGTGAAAATAGGAAATTGATTTTTTTTTTTAGAGATTGTACAATTTGTCATTTGTTATAAAAGTATATTATTTGAAGTAAAATAAAAAATAAAAAATACATTTTTATTTTCTGTAGCATGTAATGTGTTAATATACCTAGTCAATAATAAAAAATAAAAAAAACTAGCAAATTGTCAGCTTGATGTTGCAATTTCTGTTTCCATATGGTGAAGTTATTCCGTTCTTCTCCCAGAGCGGATTTCTTTTGTTTTTGGACATTATTTCCTACAGAACTGTAGGCAGGGAGCAAGTGAGAAAAAATGGAGAGTGAAAATTATTAGCAGATTAGTCATTAGTGTCCTAGTGCTAACTTTGAGTGAAGGAAATAATAAAGAACGCTTACTCGGTGTGTTAATATGTATTGACAATTCATTGTGACTTTGACAGTACAATCATTGTATTAGATCATATTTTATAATATTTTACACCACATTGAGAAGTTGTGTGGCCAACTTGGACCATTAGAAAAACTGCAAGTAGCCTGCAAGAAAGTGAGATTTGAGATGTGAGATTTGTAATGCTTTATAAGTCTAGATTTTAATAGATGGTGTTAGCTTCAAAATAAAAGGATGAAGGGACTAAAATTGTTTTTTGTTTTTTTTAATCAAAAGTTTCAAGTGCAAAATGGGATTCAAACACTGAATATTCAGTTCTGTACCAATCACAATCGCCACTTAAAACAGGTAAAATAGAAATAACATTACGAAAAAGTAAAAATCTGCAGATCATTGAGAATCAAGCAGGTTATTATGGTTTACAGTGCACTGACTTTTTGAGTGCTATGTAATTTTACAGCATGTTGGAATGAGAAATGTGGGTATAGCATTTAAACTTATATTAAACTTCCTCCTAAAGAGGAAATAAAGTGTTTATTTAAACAGTATTCAAAAAGAAAATGGTTTTTAGTGTATTATCAATACTCAATGAGTTTAAAACTTTAAACAAAATCATCTCATTTCAGCAGTATAAATTCCTGAAAAATATGCACGACATCTGAAAAAAGGGAAATTACAAACTGGTCAGATGAGATCATGAAATAATAAACTTTAGGACTTGCTTATTCATCAATTTCAAAGCTTTCCTAAATTAACCTTGATTAAATTAAAACTTGTCAGAAGGGTGGAGTTATAGTAAATTTACATTTGTGGATATCATGTTTCCAAGTACAATTATGTCAGCCAGACATTCTATTTTTTATTGTACATAAAACGAGTTGGGGTGTAAATGTGCCATCTATCGCCATTTTAAAAAAATGGCAAATTAATGCAGCCATGCTTATTAGCAAAGTACACACCCCATAGCATAAGACAACGACCTTTTTGAATCGTTAATACCTACTTTTCAACTCGCCATACATAAAATCCATCAAACAGCAATTCTTTTTTATTAACTTTTAGAGTAAGTTCGCCCTTTCCCCCACAATATTAGAACAAAATACACCGTGGTGGGCGGTAGCAAGCAGTGCGACCCAATTAAAAATGAAAAGTCCTATTGAAAGAAACGCTGCTTAGCGGGTTATATATTCATGTCACGTTTGCGAGTACGCCAGGCCACATTAAATTGCCAGATTTTGGAATTGAGTTTGGTGTGACATGCTCTCAACACAACATAACGGCAGGTATAGGGGCTAGGATGTAGGGGGGCGGCTTCGTGGGTTTCCCGGATGGAGTCCAGACGCCATCTTTACTCGAGTGCGACCGGTGGCTCTTCGGTTACAGCGGGGGGACGCTGCTGTTGCTCTTCCACCACCAGGAATCGCCGTCTGGGACCGACTAGCCCACGCTAAATCCTCTCTTTCCGCCAGGACACTACCAACAGCCCCGATAACCGAGCATCATGGCAGACAGAGAGCTCTTAGTATACCAAGCGAAACTCGCCGAACAAGCGGAGAGATACGATGGTAAGGCTCTGAATAGATAACGAAATAGATTGCAGAGTGCCTGTCCCCTCTTCACTCTCCCTACGCAGGGGGCTTGGAGAGAGCAGGTAAGGCGGTTCCGATGGATTTGTTTGGTGAGAGGAGACAAAATGGCGGAGATTTCTCGGGTCGATTGATTTATCAAACGTTAAAATGGCAAAAAAAAAAATACTTGTTTCTAATTTAAAGGGGGAACTGTCAAGTCGGTTGAAAAAACGTGCTCTGTCTGGTCACAGGCTAGGCGGTGAGCTAGTCGTCAGCCAACGTTAGCTAGCTAGCTAAATTTAGCTAAATGGCTGACTAGCTTGCTAGTCTATCGTTAGCCCCAAAACGTTCCGTTCTCCTCTATGGAGACAATATTAGGCCAAACTCCATTCAAAAATCTGGCTATTTAATGTCGCCTTGCTTGTCGGCAAACGCCCACGCCTCGTGAAGTGACTCAAGAGCTCTTCTGAATCGATAGTATCTACTGGTAAATTCAGCATACCCTATCCACTAAGCAGCAGTTTATATCAATAAAATCTACCTTTTTGTGATTGACACTGCTTGCTACCGCCCACAGTTGTATTTTGTTGGACGAAGATTGTGAGAAAAAGGGGCGAACCAATTGTAAAAATAGACATTATACACTCCAAGTTCTGCCTGGAGTATTTGATTGCTGCCTAATGAAAGAGTGGCTCCTTTTTGATTCATAAAATGTCTTTAAGTCATATTCTACCAGGCGTGTACGTTTTCCGATAAGCAAGGAACCCCCCCCCCCCGGATTTTTTTAAAAATGGGGATTGGCGTAGATAAAAGAGAACACGGGCGCCGGTGCTAGCTATGGTCCTTAACGCTGCGCTCAGACCGCTAGCGCCGCTATGCTACTGTCCGATTTGAGCTGGTTGATTGATGCAGCCAATGGCGCTGCAGCGATAGATGGGGGCATAGGATACCGACACTGTGATTGGCTGCTGAAGAGCAACGTCACCCAAAAGTTCAACTGCAGCCAACTTTGCTTTACCATCGATAGTGCTGGGCAGTTTTTCGTAGATCGAGCTATTCGGGCTTCATAACTTGCTGTTCACATTTGAGACCAATAGAGGGCAGGGCATGCTAGTTGTTAGTAGCTAGTAGTGTGAGGGAGTCAACGCAACACATTTTAATTAATTTCATTATTTTATCATTTGATTTTTAAAAGGTGACCTATATAGTCATGAACATTTTTAACAGTAAACCCAAAGAATGACAACAATGCTCTGCTTCCTCCAAGAGTGTGTTTTAAAGGGAGATTTATTTTGTTTGTGAAGGTATAATGTAATATATTGATTCATCCTACACAGAATTAAGCTTGCAATGCCTACATGGGGATCATTGGTAGTGGTTCTGTGGTTCACTGTAGCCTGTACTTTGATAATTTTACAGAAGCCATTTGTCTTGTGCAACTTCAGAGAGCTTGGCTTGAAGGGCAGGGGGAACGGAGACTAGCTGGACACTGGAAGAGCTGCTGTCTCAATGAGCTTTGATGTGAAACTCAGTGGGAGGTTCGATTTACTTGTACTGTTGCAGACTAGGTATGGCTCGAGCTCGAGAATGATTTGTTCCAAATTATTTGTTCTTTTGCGCCTGGCACTAGCCAACAATTGAGACTGGAAATCCTCTTCTTACCTAAGGGAGGTCTCTTGCGCTGTCCCACACTAGTGACTAATTACATTTGGCTTTCCTGTACAATGAATAGATTCTGTACAATAAATAGATCTGTGCAGTTCCAAGGCGCATGCATTCATGGCGATGACATAAGACCCACTTTAGTTGAACATAATGTCAGGTTTCAGATCAGCCGCCTTTATCTCTTCAAATAAGAATACAATAAAATGAGCAAATATAGCCTATAGCATATTACATACATAGATCTACATAGAAGGACTGCTTATACAACGGTGTGATTTATTTTACAATGCCAGACTGTTCATAAAGATTTGGCTGTACATTGCCGTACATGACTGTATTGCAGCAGTCCATGCACACTAATGCTGCCAGCTTTGACTAGAAGCCTGGTAACACAATGTTAGTTTATTCTCCCTAGAAGAGATAATAGCAGCTGATCACATCGGGAGCCAAATAAACTGGTTATCAATTATGTCTACATGTCATCGCCACAAACATGGCACGGGACTGTACAGAATATGTATTTGTTTTTAAAGAAAAAGCACCAGCTCAGCCACATTTTGTGCTGATTATATGAAAAGGCGAATCAAGTGACGTCCTTTGTTTCCATAATAATGTCAGATGCTGTGTTCAGCGGCTGATGGCGTGCAGTTTTTTGTTTACATTGTAGAAACAGATGTAGGTTACCTAATCCAATAATAAAAACATGCACGCCTGTTCTATGTACCACTGGTTTGGGTTTCTGTGTTTTTTGTTTGACGGTGGCAAAGAAGATTGCCTGCACTTTCTTTTGGCGTTGGAGGCAGAGGAGCCAATCAGCTGCTTATGTAACGTTAAGGCCCGGCTCCTCTCACTTGTGATTGGTTGGCTCACAAAAGTGCTTCACGTCATGTGAGGTCTCTAAAAATTGCATTTTTCTCTAGAAAGCACTTAACTAAACTTTAAAAATAAGTCAGGTGCAGCATCTTTTCTGGAGTGTCTGCTTTCCGTCTGCCTTGCAGCCACACCCCATTCAATTAAAGCCACTGGCAGTTTGAAAAAAAATGGTGTGAACAAATTATTGTGTTTACCTCTGCAGCCCACAGTTTTAGCAGCCCCATTTGTCTGACACGGAATGCAGGAACTGACTCTTCCCAATATAGAAAGAGTAAATCTTTTATCACAACTAACCATTACCCTAAGTACATAATCATTTACATCTGTTAAGATATTTCTGTGTGAGATTGCCTTTCTGAAGTAGCAAACTAGTGATGTAGATTTTCCTTTGGCTTTAGGGATGGCATGAAATTCATATCATGACACAAGATTTTCTACATTTTGGACAATAAAATATATCAGAATATACTGAAACAACTACAGGTACCAGTATGAAGCTCATGTGGGTTAAGATTATAATTGAATCCAAATTATATTATCACGGTGTCACAAATTAATCTTTGAAATGAATATATTTGACAGACATTTGTTTACTGACTACTGTCACTATGACAATGAAAATGCTAGGTTGGCCTACAGTAATAAAACGCTATTTTAATAATCATTTCATGATCACTAATTGATGATAACTAGTCTGTAATCCAACATTTTACTGCAATTAGTGTACTACTGTATCAGATGTTTGAGGGCACAGAACCGTAAGTAAGCCTAGAGCTACTAACTTGCCAATTCAGAAACTAGTATAAGCCTTCTAGGCCTGTAAACTCTTTTGTTTCAACAATTATTTTTATCATGCACATGTAGTCAGAAAAACATTTCAGTTGACCTGAGCATGTAAGGATGGATGGTAATCTTGAAAATGCTAAATGCAGAAGCACCTTTGCAAACACACCCATAGGCTTTAGAGTCTTTGTGCTTGAATACCTTTACGCCCATCAGTCCTGCAGATTTATTTATTTATTTTGAGGCGTTTAGTTTGTGAGCTGGCCTTCACCACCGCAGGAGGCCTTGTTCCTGGACACTTAACAGGCCTTACAAATTCCAGTGTGATGGTGGTTATCCTCATTCCTTTACCCTGCCTGTGTGCCCCGTTAGGCAATTATTAGTAATGCCATGGGTTTTAAGTGTCTGTTTTTATGTTTTGGTACCAATAAGTGTGTGTTTATCAGGTTAGTCATCTGTATACTAATTGGAGTTGAGGGTGGTGGTTGTGGGGGGGTTGCAGTGTCTTCAAACTCAAAAAGTGAGTCTGAGCATGTAATTGTTGAGTCACTGGTGGGGTCACCAGCCAAATGCTGGTGAAGCTTGTCTGTGGCTGGTATGTTTGGCTACCCCACCAACCACACTGGCAGGTATCCAGCTCTCATTCGGAGCTTGTGAAATTTGGGATTTACCAGCCACTGTCGCTTGTAGACAGAAGAGGTCAACCCCCCTGGAGATGTATTTAATTTTTTGTGCTATGGAACAATACAAATCTTCTGTGTTGCTTTTAAGTATGCCCCCATTGTTTACAATTTTGCTGTTTGACTGCAGCTCTTGCTGCTTGCATTACCAACCGCACCAACCCTGAAAATCAGTGTCCAGAGGGGTTTTCCTGGCGGGTCCGATTTGTTCAACCCGCCGGTCAGGCTGGCATTGTGAACAACCTACCCAATTGTCTTGCTTGTAAAGGATGAGAAAATGTTGAAACAGTTTAGAGAGGTCGTGGAGTTTAGCTGAGTGCAGGCCGGGTTGAGGGGCAAGTGATTGAAGCAGCATAGTGCCCTTCCTGGCTTCCAACGGTTGCATATCGAGTTTCACCGGCATGCTGTATGGAGCCCTACTATTGGCTCCCACAGATACACCCTGTCTCTGAAGTTAAAATCTATAGGCTCCTACCTCCCAGGTTTGTGTGTTCAGCATGAAAGGTACAATTAGTTTACTGCTTGGGCCCTGTGTGTTTTAACTAATAAAATATAAAGTGCTTTTAGGGATGGCAACGGCAGTTCTCCTGCTGTAACATTAGCCTGCTACACCCAGTGCCATTTATCAGTGCATGAAAAGACTTTTTTTCTGAGCCCACAGTGTATTGTGGCACTTCCAGATTGCAAAATATAGGCGTACTGGATATTGTTGCAAACCTATTTATGTTGACCCTGTAGAAGGAAATGTCTACAGGAGATTCATTACTGACATTTGCAGGTCCAGTCTAATGCATTTAGGTGCAAGTTATTTTTTTTGCAAAAGCTCCTTGCACTGTGTATTATTTCATTAGAGACCTCAATGTGTCTGTTTGGTGTTAATCCCCGGGGAAATGGTTTGTTGTTTCGGTTACTTTCTGCTAGGAAGAAGATGTCAAATTGTTTTTATTATTTTATTGCTGGAGTCTCCAGATTCGCGTTGATGCCACAGCACATCGGATCACTTTGGCAATTTAAGAATACCAGCAAGACCATCTCTTTTGATCTAGCTCGGTATCGGGGTTCATTATCCTGGCTCAGTTCCCAGCATCCTACATCCATAGGTGATGACAGTCTGTATTAAGTGAGTTTGTACTTGGGTAGTAACCCCGGCACTCCATTTACGAAGTACTGAAGCTGACAGAAACCTTTCAAGGTTTTGCACCATGCCGTAATAAATGGAAGGAGCATGTGGCCTTTTTTAATAGAGAAAATCAGTGTATGAAGGGGAATTGCTTTGGATTGAATCTGTCTGATGGATTGTGTTGTATAGATGTTTAAAGGGGCAGCGGTGGCCTTAAGGTTTAAGAAGTGAAGAAGAAGCTTTGTGACTTAAACGATTCCAGTTAGAATATCAGCTGGGAAAAGCTGAGCGGGGAAAGTGAATTGGTAATTCCCTCAACACTCAGGAATGAAGGCCTCAATGACTAACTGCTCCAGTGTACAATGGAGCAGTTAGGTATACAGTGTGGTTGTAGTCGTCAGCTCCCAGTAACATTGAGATTCTCCATTCCATAGACCAGCAGTTGAGGGGAAAATGCAAATAACTTGAGAGTACTCTATTGCAGCAGACAGTATTTGGAGGGTTAATTGAATTGGAACAGAACCAGCATTACCGTGCATCCTCCATGTTTCAGTTTACCAGACAGACTGGTAACCAGGGTCTGAAATTAACACCTGCCCACTCTATATCCAGGTTGTTGGTGCAGAACAACTTAATGACTTTATATATTATATAAAGTTTATATATACTTCTATATATATTAGCTGCTCCTGATCAGCCTTTTCACACTTAAGACACACGCACTTAGTAATTGATCCATGTGATCCATGTAAATTCATTTATTTATTCAGGGGAAACATCCTGGGCAGGTTGCCATCACAGGGCCATTTAAGTTAATGTTTTACAGCAAACCAAACCTTGCAATCTCAAATTTAAAAAAGTGTCATTGCATTTTAATGTAATGAAAATCGTTAATTTTAAAATCTTGTCAAATCTTTAGTTTCCAAGTAGTATTTACCACCCGAAAACTAAGGTGATTGGCTTTTTAAAATAGGAAATTGTCTCTCCCATAGGATGTCAATGCAGCATTAAGCATGTTTTCTCCTTCCTGCTTTTCCCATACAGTTGAAACTTGGAATTATGTCCACATGACCTCAAGATTTGTTAAAGCACTGAATGGTTTTTCATCTCAACAATCAGTTTGTTTTTTACTGGCTTGTTGTTTGAGTGGATGCACGCATATGTTTGACACTGTCGTTTTATTCCTTTTTTTCTGTCAGAAATGGTGGAGTCCATGAAGAACGTCGCTGGCATGGACGTGGAGTTGACTGTGGAGGAGAGGAATCTGCTGTCGGTAGCGTACAAGAACGTAATCGGAGCCAGAAGAGCCTCCTGGAGGATAATCAGCAGCCTCGAACAGAAGGAAGAGACCAAGGGTGGCGAAGACAAACTAAAGATGATCCGGGAATACAGGCAAACGGTCAGTGACCGGGGACAACACCCGCCCACCTATGAAATTGCTTCAGAGCCCCAATTGATTTGATGCATTCTGAGGATTTCATTCAGCAGTGGTTCGGCACTAGAGCATGAAAATGACTGCCACTACCACAGATGATTAAGACTGAAATGTCATTTTTATTCTGCCAAATGTCCTTATAAAGATTAACTGTAATCTTAAAGTTGAGGATGAATGTTTTTAGTGCTGCAACCTGCTAGAACAATAACTTGGGTGTGGATGTGAAGCCCAAAACAAAAATTACCCCCAAGCACCACTGCTGCATAAAAATCAGAAACACTGGAATTGCTGTCGTGTCTGTGTGTGTGTGTGTCTGTGTCTGTGTGTCTGTGTCTGTGTGTCTGTGCGTTCGGTCTGCAGGTCGAGACAGAGCTGAAATCAATCTGCAACGACATTCTGGATGTACTGGACAAGCACCTCATTACATCTGCAGAGTCGGGAGAGTCGAAGGTTTTCTACTACAAAATGTACGTGTGAGCAATAAACATTTAATGTACTTGAAGGCTAGCATGTTTCCCTTGCACAGAAAGTGTTGCCTCTGCATGTCTATACAATTTGTTTGGACCAGATCCTATAACAAAATGGGATAAGAAACAAATTAAATTTTTATTCTGCATCAGGCAGCATTTACATTCCCAAGAAAAAACCCCATCATATAACAAAATCCAGTGGTTCTCAGCTTGTCATAGGCTCCCTTACACATGGCATGAACATGAATGTCATCCAGATTAGGTCTCTATATAATTATCTGGAATACATTTACACTTGACAAAAGTGTAAATGTATTTAGGTCCTTCAAAGTTGCCAGTAAAGCAAGGTGTGGCTTGTTCCTCATCCACAAAGGAGAGCTGTGTGTGTCTCTGTGAGGTTGTACCACAGGATCAGCTGGATGGCGTTGAGATTGGAAGTTGAAATGCGTGTCTCTACCGTTGCTCTATGCCACTCCAATAATGCATACACCCCGAGTCCCTATAAAGCCACGTACCAGATGCATCTCTGATCTCCAGAGATGGTTTGTATGATCAGATCCTCAGTGAGTCTTGGGTGCGTTTACACCTGGATTTGATGCAATTTTACTCCCATCCGATAACAATCCACTCACCCAGGACAAATGTTAATCCCAGTTGGAAACTAGGCCAGGTTGCACTCAACAGCCAGATGATCGTGGGAAATAGTACAGATTTATAACTTAGAACAAGTATATACAGTTGTGGTCAAAAGTTTACATACACTTGTAAAGAACATGTATATCATGGCAGTGGTGATTTCTACAACTCGTATTTTTCTGTGATGGAATGATTGGAGCACATACTACTTTGTCACCAAAACATTCATGAATTTTGATTCTTTTATGAATCTATTATAGGTCTTCTGGAATCGTGACCAAATCTGCTGGGTCAAAAATATACATACAGTAAAGCTAATATTTGGTCAAATGTCCCTTGGCCATTTCACCCTCAATTAGGTGCTTTTGGTAGCCAGCCACAAGCTTCTGGTTGAATCTTTGACCACTCCTCTTGACAGAATTGGTGCAGTTCAACAAAATTTGTTGGCTTTCTGACACGGACTTGTTTCTTCAGCACAGTCCACATGTTCTCGATGGGGTTTAAGTCAGGACTTTGGGAAGGCCATTCTAAAACCTTAATTCTAGTCTGATTTAGCCTTTCCTTTACCACTCTTGATGTGTGTTTAGGATCACTGTCCTGTTGGAACACCCAACTGTGTCCAAGACCCAAGCTTCTGGCTGATGATTTTAGGTTTTCCTGAAGAATTTGGAAGTAATCCTCCTCCTTCATTATTCCATTTACTTTCCTTAAAACACCAGTTCCACTGGCAGCAAAACAGCCCCAGAGAATAATACTGCCACCACCATGCTTGACGGTAGGTATGGTGTTCTTGGGGTTAAAGGCCTCACCTTCTCTCCTCCAAACATATTTCTGGTCATTGTGGCCAAATAGCTCAATTTTTCTTTCGTCTGACCACAGAACGTTCCTCCAGAAGGCCTTTTCTTTGTCCATGTGATCAGCAGCAAGCAGTTGAGCCTTAAGGTGCTGCTTCTGGAGCAAGGGCTTCCTTCTTGCACGGCAGCCTCTCAGCCCATGTCGATGTAAAACAGGCTTGACTGTGGACACTGACACCTGTGTTCCAGCAGCTTCTAATTCATCGCAGACCTGCTTTTCTTGATTGAGCATCCTGACCAATTGTCTCTCAGCAGCAGGTGATAGCCTGCGCTTTCTTCCTGGTCGTGCCATGCACTTTATACTTACAAACAGTTGTTAGCACAGTTGATTTTGGGACCTGTAGCTGCTTTGAAATGGCTCCAAGTGACTTTCCTGACTTGTTCAAGTCAGTGATCTGCTTTTTCAGATCCGTGCTGAGCTCCTTAGACTTTCCCATTGTAGCGTTTGTGGCTGAGTCTGATGAGTGTATCAAATGGACCCTATTTAAACTGGCTCAGAGAAGTCATCAGCTGTAGTCAGTCGTAATCACTTATCAAGTTAAGAGGCCATGCCACAAAGCAAATTTCATCGACACTTTCTACATCACCAAAACTGATCATTCAAGTTGCTGTATGTATGTTTTTGACCCAGCAGACTTTGTTATATTTCCAGAAGACCTATAATAAATTTAATTGTGACAAAGAAGTATGTGCTCCAATCATTCAATTATAGAAAAATACGAGTTGTAGAAATCATTGGAAACTCAAGACTGCCATGATATACATGTTCTTCACACGTGTATGTAAACTTTTGACCACGACTGTAATTTGTTGGAGGCAAACGATACTGTGTAGCGTGTAGTGGCCGCGGTTCGCTTGCTAGCCACGTAGGCAGCAGTTAATAAGCTCTTTTTGAAGTTTTCAGTGTGTAAATTCTCCTCAAGGCATATTTTTAGATGTCAAGGTAGTAGAGGTAGTATTTAAGCAATAAACCACTTGGCTGTGATTTACAGCGATGAAAGGCGTTGTTAGGCACGGCACCAAGCAGACTTTTTATAATGGCAGTAAAACACAATTGTAATAAAAAGAACACAATGTGTTGAGTAAATCCTTATTTTTAATGAATTGCCAAGCAACATAGTTCATTTGCTCAGTCAGTGCATTAACACCTAAATTGACTGTTACATGTGTGTTTATTAGCTATATTACATCAAACGGGACTCAGATGATCAGAACCTAGGACCAGAAATGTTGGTTTTATAATGCACAATACACGGTGATACCAGGTTTCTCCTCCTGATCCCAGTGTTTTCCCCCCTGTGTGTTCAGGAAGGGAGATTACCACAGGTACCTGGCAGAGTTTGCCACGGGCAACGACAGGAAGGAGGCGGCGGAGAACAGTTTGGTAGCCTACAAAGCCGCCAGCGACATTGCCATGATCGAACTCCCTCCAACGCACCCCATCCGGCTCGGACTGGCCCTCAACTTCTCTGTTTTCTATTATGAAATCCTCAACTCGCCGGACCGAGCATGCAGGTAGGATTTTTTTTTCTTTTCTTGCAGAATTTTACATATATTCTTAACTCTCTGAAAATCCAAGGACGCCTCACCAAGGACGCTACCTTTTCCTTGATCATCTTTATCGCGTCCTTTCCGCTGGCAGGTTGGCGAAGGCGGCGTTCGACGACGCCATTGCGGAACTGGACACACTGAGCGAGGAAAGCTACAAGGACTCAACACTTATCATGCAGTTGCTACGCGACAACTTGACACTATGGACCTCGGACATGCAGGGAGATGGTGAGAGACTCATTCCCTTCTAGTGTATACGTCTCTGGTTACTTTTCTGCCGTCTCAGGTCATTTCTAATAGTTTCTTGAAGATGTTTGACAGCACATTACCTGGTATTATCACAAGTTTTGAAGTGGATTTGGGTGTGGGAAGCAGGCCGATGCAAAAACACGTATCACATAGCATTCCATCCTAGGCGTGCTCATAATTGATCTAATGTATATTTGTTTCCTGTTAAAGGGGAAGTCAACCATTAAGAGATCAAGTTAAATAAGAAAACAGTTTTATTATGCCTAGTGTGTAGCCTTTAAACCCTGCCTGAATTAAGACGTTTCATTCCACTGTTAAAAGCTGTGGAAAATTATTAGGACTCCTACTGAAATCGTCATTTTGCTGCCCTGTGTTGATGTATAATGACGTCTACTGTGACCATCATTTGAGTTTCTTTCCTTTTGTAATGCCAATTCAGTCCTCCAAATACTCCCTCCAACACCCTTCTTTTTAAACTTGTAAACTGTCATCCTTGTCCACAATGATAAGCCTCCCAGACGGCAAAGCCACAGTGGTTCAGATTTACCGCTGTGTGCTTTTATCAGCGAGACTGAATGAGAGATGAAATGCTGAACAGGTGAACACTGGACGCCTCAACAAACATTTATGGCAGATTCCGAGAGGTGACGGGTTGTGGCTATTAAGCGCGTTCACGTGAGCACAAATCCACCGCTGTTTGTGATTTTTACAAGCACAGTGTGAATCTCAGAGGAAAGGTGCGTATGCGTGTTTCCTTCAATTTGCACATACAGTAGGGTTAGACGGATACATAGATTTTCCGATATCACAGGCTGATAGTGGACTTATTAACTCAGCCGTCCACCTCTAATATGATAGAGGATTCTCCCTGACCTGTAGAACCCAATTTTATTTTCCTAGCACATTTTATTTATTCAATTAATTCAAGGTTTTTGAAGATGTAATTCATTTAAAGGCAGTAGAGTATCTCAGGGCTTCCCTGGGTAGGTGAGCTGGGTAACTGTCCCTTTTTAAGAGCTAAAAGTAACCCTAAAAGTAAGTCTGGGTTTCACTAGAGTATTTTAATGTCAAATGATGGTCTAAATTCTGTCTGAGGTATGTTTGAGATATTTGCTATTGGCAGCTTCAGTACAAAAATATCGGTGTGGGCCTTCACAAACCGATCAAGAAGGACGTCAGCCATGGATCCTGTCTCACCCTGTTTCTCCAACCTTCCCCACTCTGAACTCGTTTTCTCCTTCTCTCTCCATCTGTCAGTACTTATGGTCGTAGCGCTAACGTCTCATCTCTCCCATGGTCCTCTCCAGCCCCTCCGCTCTGCCATTATAGAGGTGTATTTTGTTAAGTCATCTCTCCTGTCTTTCCCTCTCAAGCTGTCACTGCTATCTCATGAAACTTGCCAACCCCTTACTAAGTTGCCCACAGTGTAACTCACAGCCTTGTTTGAATCTTTCAAGGCGAGGGGAGATGATGGCCTCCCTGTTTACCTGGAGCTCCAAAGGATTAAGGAGCTGCGTTTAGGAAAAAATATGTGCTTTTCTTAAGCCCCACCACCATTTTGCAGGAGTGGAACTGAGCGTTGAGTGTTTTGGTGTCTCCAGGGTGTCTGCAGGTCCTCTTTATAAACTATTGTCGTAAATCATATGATATGCAATCAAGCTAAATAAAGCATTTTAAAGTCTTAAATTAACTTTTACAGGTCTTATAAAATGTTACGCTTTGTTGCTGTTTTTCCAGTGAGGAATCAGCCCAGTTGTGCACTGTGGTAGTCTGCAAAATGCTTTCATTTTCAGGTTTATTTCTTATATTTAATTCTGGCATTAAAAAGGTCTTAAAATGTAACATAACCGTTAAGCCTGAAATGCATCTGTCCTCTTCTAAGCGAACTGCGGTGCGGTTCATTAGAACAACAGGAAACAACCCCAAAACGTTTTATGGGTATTAGGAGTCAGATGTTGACATCATGCTTGGAAAGCTGAGCACAACAACATGAAGAGAGGGCAAACCGCAGTCTGGACTGATGCACATATTCAAGATATTTCATCATGTGTTCTTAACCGGTATGAACACCAGAGAAGGGAAATTTAAGGCCAAGAGTGCTGACAAGACCACCATGCTCAACTAAAACTTCAGGGACTGGAATTGGATTTGTTTTGACTCCCCCCTGCCATCAAAATCTTCCAATAAATGAGCTGCACGTGAGTCCATGTGTTGGCTGGTATGAATCTAAAGAAACCAAATACACAAATTCAACAAAGTAAACTTCCCCACTGTCTTGTGGAAAGGTGTGATCGCACCTTTGAATTTAACTTGCAGTTGCACTTGATGAAACTTGCAGACCGCTTGCTCTCACTGCACGTCAGTATCAGCGCCCGACACTGTTCAGTTGTAGCGGCTCTCAGTCGCAGTGTTTCCAGATTGAACACACTACACAGTGGACCAGTAAAAAGCTTGGACGTGGCTTCACAGGGAAACCTGTGAGCGCTTATTCACATGTGATGCAGTGGACCAACTAACAGCATGCGAGGCTGCTGCTCTCCGTCTCCCATGGCTTTCTCACAGCCCAGTTGGCTACGGCGCTAATGAGCACCGTTATTATGGTTTCTATTTTGATCATGATGGATTCTCAACCCTTTGTTATTTGTGCCTTTTAATTCTTCACTACACAGATGGCTGTGCCATCTCTATGGAAACCTTTCTAAGCAATCAGTTGTACGGGCATTGTACCCCCTCCTAAATCTGACTACGGCTGCTTTTTTTTTTTGGGAAGTTACTAACTCTTGCTCACTGGCTTGCATACTGACACAATCAACTCCACACCTTGCGGTATGTGTGGTGGCTTTGTTTGTAGTGTGTCTGACTGGTCTGTCTACCAGTAACTAGTTGGGCTGAACCCACTCAGGTAGTTGCATGCTCTTCTCTCTGTCATGTGATGTTTCAGCATGAGGCTTTTATTAGTGTATAGTCTTACACTGTGCAATGTAGCCCATCCATTCCAATCATAAATATGGATAAACTATGTTGCACAAATTCAAAGCTCAGCTCAAATGTTTCCCAGAATGCATCACTCTAAATAAGGAAGTGCACAGCCTGGGCTCTGTACACCCCAATGAAAGCCATGTGCTGAAATATTAATGGTCAATAAACCTCACACGAATGAGAGAAGAGCCTGCGGCCATCTTTTTGATAACCTCAGGTACTCAGCACTTTCTAAAATTTATTTAACTGACACAATCTCACAATTTTGTTCCTCTGCCACAAAAATATTATGTGACGATACCATGAACCGGATTCTGTGACAATGGCATGAATTGGACACACCGTTTTTACGCGTTGGTCATGTTAAAAGTTAAATAACGGTTGGACAACTAAAACAACTTTGACTGGGGTAAGGTTTTGATCAGGGTTAAATTAAAGTAAAAAAAATGAATTTAACCCGGGGCGTCAAGAGTTGCAGGTAAATGTATCCACCCATCTATTTTTGGCAGCCGCCAAAGCCACAAGAATGAAAAGGAGAAAAAGATCTCCTGATGGGCCCGCTCCCATTTAGTTCCCAGTGTCTACAGAGAACGACAATTTCAACTTCCACGAATCCACCTGCATCTTTTTTTTTCTCCTCCTCAGGTGAAGAACAGAACAAAGAAGTGCTGCAAGATGTGGAGGATGAGACCCAGTGAGACTTGTCGGCCGATGGAAGACAAACCCTCCTCCTCCTCGTCCCCCCCTCGTCTCTCTCCACGACGCTAGCTCCATGTCCCAGTGAGAGTTTTCAACAGGGTTTATACCACAACCCTCTCTCCCTACCTGCCTCTCTACCCTTTTTCCTCCAGCTCTGCCGGTCTCTCGCTCTTTCTCCTTGTCTATTTGTTAGCTCCAAACCCCCCCTCAGGGCTCCCTAGGGGTATTGTTTTTTGCTTTTTTTTTCTCCCCCTGCTAAACCACCCCATTAAATTAAGAGGGAAAAAAAGTCAAAGTTTGGAGCTGTCCCCAGGGTTTTACCTTACTGTTGTTTTTTTAAAACTCCTGTTACAAGCCTACATGGTTCGTTGTCAGCTTTTTTTTTTTTTTTTTTTTAAATTTTTGCTTTACTTTGCTGTATCATCTGTTGCCAAGTATGCTTGCCTGTATTTGTAACCTACATATGGAAGAGTTGATTTGAAGACTTTGCTGTTGAACTTTTTTCATGTGTGTGAATGTGTGTGTGTATGTTAAGGAACTATAGATTCCCCATGCTTCTGTTAGCCTGTTTCGGAAATTTCTGTGGCTGCAAGTTGAGGGGACAGCGGTGACGCGAGGCTCAAAAGGGACACGTCAAGTTTTTAGAAAGAACTAAGTGCCCCCTTTTCTCCACGGTTACCCCGACCTTCTCTTTCGTCACGTCACTAGGTATCTGTTTTATAAAACGACA
>CABFOQ010052544.1:0-17648 GCA_900660455.1 Gephyroberyx darwinii
CAAAGACAGAGAGAGAGAGAGAGAGAGAGAGAGAGAGAGAGAGAGAGAGAGAGAGAGAGAGTCAATTGGTAATGAGAAAGGAATAGTAGAATGTAGAGTAGGATGAGTACGATGTCTGTCCATCACTCATCTCTTCAAGCCAAAAAAAGCACCTTGCCATCTCTTAATAAAGATAGAAAAGTGAGGTGATGCTGAGAGATAAATTGCCTGTTGTTTAAAAAGAAGATTAACTACAAATACTAAATAAATATTGGACTTTTTATAGTTACAACGTTCAAATTCTTGGTAGGATGGAACAGGCAGTGCCCTTTTGTTATCAGGGTCCAACAGACCCTCTATTATCAGATGAAATTATCATCATCTGTTTTCATAAGAGGCACTACAGGACATTGGTAGAGTTTAAGGGATTTCTCATGAAAAGGGACTGCTGATGCAACTAACGCTCCTAATGGCAACCTGACAGTTATTCATGCATTATTGACAGCCCTGTCTAACCATTATCACCTGAAAACAAAGCTCAACTCCTTCACAGAGACCATCCACATCAATGAATTAAAATTTTCCTGAGCTCACTGTACATGAAAATACAGAATATCGGTAGCAGGCAATGAACTCTACCCAACTTATGTGAAAAACATTAGCCCAGCAGTGGAGGCCAGGGTGGGCTGGGATGAGCAGCTGAATGTTGTTTTCATATAGCTTGGTTTTCCTTTTCAGGTCAAAGGCCATCTCATCTCCAGAGACAGTAGAACAGAGAAGAAATCATGTGACCTCATGCAAGTGTTTTTCTGCTTTTCTGATACTGTTATGCTGCTGCAACCCCAGAATTTCCCCCCGGGGATCAATAAAGTATCTATCTATCTACATCTATCGTTTCAGATTTACCCGCTGATTAAACCCTGAATTGATGCAATTTCGGGTCCAGAACAAGATGACTGAACGAGAAAATTTCCATCTAGTTTGAGCATGAATTACCTATTTTGCATTCAACCCATGTCTCATGAAGCGTGGCAGCGTGTCTGTGTCAGATATGCAAACTCCTTCCAACAGCTACTGGCTCCATCTGATGTCTAACTCTAAGGTCATGTCTCAGGAACAGAAGCGGTGCGAGTTGTCTAACGGCAGTTTCTCTATCTTTGCTGACAGTGCAATTTGGGGTGTTTTCTATACAGCAGTGAAGCAGCAAGGCATTCTAATCTCTCTTGGACAGTATGTTATCTTCATACAGTAACACTATTCAAGAAGTAGGTATGGCATCAACTAAAACCTAGGCAACAGGCTTATTCATTCAGCCTACTTTGTAATAAAATATGTTTTAAGAAACGGTGAGATGATGATCCTAAAGCTGAGGACTGTGAGGGGCCACAGTTGAGGGTCTCTAACTCTTTACATAGCATTTCTATGTCCCGCCACCATGGTACAAGGTATGCAAGACAAGGTATGTCGACATGGTGGCGTCTATGTTACTGTGTCTGTTTGTAGACACATTCTTGTGAACACAAGAACTCAAGAACAATACATGATAGGATCTTCATACTTAACATCCTTTGAGGCTTGTTTGTGATAAAGGGCTATATAAATAAACTTGACTTGACAAATAAACTATAACTAAAACAACTATAACTCCTTAATGCTTTAAGAGATGGAGTTCTAATTTATGACAGCAATGAAGTTTTTGCTAAGAATGCATTAAGTATCTTAATTAATGACCCTTAGGTAGCATATAATGGTGATTATGGTGGATGTTTAGGCAGGTGGCTGGCTAGTGTGAGCACAAACAGACTTGATTCAGACAACAGTTTTGTTAAATTCAGTAAAATTGAGATGATACTCTCAAGGTCTCACATAAAATTGAGCAGAAGGATAAGAGTTACAAGAGGTCATCACAGTGTCAGGCAACTTACCAACCACAACTAGTAGAATCCATATGAGATATATCCCACTGTTGAAATGTGTTGCATATTGGCGGAACAAGCACATTAATATAGGAGGTAAAATAAAAAACAAAATGTTGCTGATCTGAAATGATAAACAAAGGAAAAAAATGTGAGCAAAATCGTCACCGACCAAGTAGATGACATGCTTGTCAAAAGTGCGCTAAACAATTTCAACTCCTGGCCGTTTGCAAGCTTAAAGACAGTAAATGGGAAGCGAGGAAAACAATGTGTAAAGCTAAACCCAACAGTAAACGCCATTAGTCAATTCACTCATTTTGCATAAACAGCTGCAGCCAAGATGATCCTTAAGTGATACTGAAACCTGAACAGAAAATCAACCCAACTTATATCCTAAGACTAACGTTCAGACGCGAGCTAGCTACCATTGGGAAGCAATGACATGCAAAGAAAAACAAAGCCATCAGAGCCATGGTCCCCAACAGCAATAGCTATGACTGTAAGCAAAACAGCTCTATGTAAAACAAACAAAAAACAAACAAAAACATAGTAGGCTACAGACAAACCCAACAACATCAACCGACCGTGTTATAAAATTCAGCGATGCTTGGGTAAATAAGGTAATTCCCTTCACACCAGTCCACGTCGGAGCTGCCAGCTTGCAACTGGTCCCAAAAAATAAGATTAGCGTTACTCATGTCTCGACTAGTTCTTGCGGGTGGACAGTGCAGGACTCCGCTCACTGTGGGATAAAAGCAGCCGAGAAAAGTCAACGGCTGACGGCTGGTTAATCAAACTCTAGATTTTGACGTTGGAGACCCGACGCATATTATAAATCCGACGCTGTGATATACTGAAGAAATGGTCGTTGAGTTGCATTTTAAACCACTCTCCTTCCACAAAGCAGGTTTGTCGTGACGCTTAACTCCGTACATTGACAGCTGCTCACTGTAATCAAAGAGTATCCTGGCGAAGCAAGAGGCTTCACTCATGCCTATTGCCGTCTTCGTTTAAATTCCGGTTCTCTTTTGGTTCTCTTTGTGCGAGGGGCGTCTTTGATTTTTGCCAAACGGATCGTATGAAGCTACTGATAGCGTTGTGATACCTCGACATACTTTAAATTGGTAAAATAAATGATCTGCTCTATACTTTATGCTGTATGCTAGCTTTCCTGTCTAAGGACATCATGCGCATGCGCATTATTTCCGTCCTAGTGGACGGGGGTTGCCAAGGCTGGAATAGAATGTGAACTATCTTCATCGTTTTATACATAATATTTAGTACATGTGGTTGACGCACGCGCATTGGCGTTTGGTGAAATTAACGTCCATAATATTTATAATTAGTTATAATTTATTAGAACACGCCTCTTGGTGTCATGGGTTTTCTTATCTGAAAAAATACAATCTATTAGAAGAAATCAATTAGCTATGATGAAATGTTAACTTTCTTCTATTTAGATGGTGTTATGGTGTTTCGTTCGTTGACATCAATGTTTACATTCTGCTTGAGAGTTTTCTTGTTTTTCTGAAGAGTTTGTGATGCACATAACATGAAAAACCGAAGAAAACTAATGTTGGTGCATGTTATCGCGATAACATGTAGAGCCTATGTGAGACAACGAGGCGGATATCCGGTCTCTTTTCGGTAGCGGACCATCGTTGGGTCGCTTTAGCAAAATGAAGGTACAACATTCCCATGAATTTATGTCTTTGTACAGAATTGTTTTCATTGAAATAATCCGATATTATTGTAGCCCTGACTCTGAACTTTAAAATGTACTATTTTGTTCTATAAATAGCGGCTCAAATGTTGAGGATTAACATTGATTGAGCATAGAGCTAGCAATGACTTACAGTGTTTGCAATAGAATGAAACATGGCTGCCCTCTGTGAGAAATGTGCACGTAGTTGGAAGTCTGAGTTAACTGCTTCCATTACATTCCCTAAGTTTTTAGTGTTACCCGAATGGCGATATTTTATTTAGGTAGATTGTTAAATTCGATAAAACGTTGCGGTGTTCTGCTGGCTAGCTAGCTAGCTTGGTTTCCAAGCCGGTTTGGGAAGCCATTAACGCAGTTCCCTCAAAGTTGTTGCTTATTCCGACCCAAATTTATGCGATGATTCAAAGGTTTATTTGTCACATACAGATATAGTAGTACAAAAGTGTAGTAAAATGCGCGGTGGCATGCTCTGAACACGCTCTGAACACAAGAGGTAGAAAAGGAAAAGGGGGGCCTAAAACTAGGAGATACTACAATAGTAGAAAGGTAAATGCGCCACCCATGCCCAGTACACAAATTGTTGGACTTTTTCCTTTCAATCAATTCCTGACAATGTGGTCATCTTAAAAACCCAGTTAATAGTTACTTTTGTAAAAGTCTGTCATGGAGCTATATAGACTAAGCCTACCTGCATGATACACTGATTTGATTTGTCATTGCTGTGTTGAACCTTAACACATGTGTTTATACAACTGTCTTGCAGCTGAACATCTCATTCCCCGCTACTGGCTGTCAGAAGCTGATCGAAGTTGATGATGAGCGTAAACTGCGCACTTTCTATGAGAAGCGCATGGCCACAGAAGTGGCAGCCGACCCTCTGGGAGATGAGTGGAAGGTAAGATGCCCTAACTCTTTAATCTCCCTGGACCTAATGTCAGCTTGTCTGAATTTTTTTGACTGTTGTTAGACATAGGATGTGCCTGTAGCACATTGAATCTTTATGACCCAAATGTTTTGGTGTATTTTATTCCCAAGTGCGGCACACCAGTAGACCCTTTCTGACTCGTCTGTAGTCACCAAGGGGGGACAGCGTGTTGCCAGAGTAATTGCAGAGCTGCTTTACCAGATGCGACCTGATCTTGACCGTGACTGGTTGAACTGCATTGCTCTCTCAATCCCTTTGCCTCCATCTAGAAAAACTAAAACTAAATAATCTTTTTAAGTCAAAGTCCCAATTAGGATAATCATGTGGAAAGAGATCCAAAGCACCCCGAAAATAATTTAAAGAGCCTTTATTTGGCTAGATACACCCTGATGAAAGTGGATGGGGCTGAAACAGATCTTTTAGGTTATAATTGACCTACCATAGAGAATTAAGGCTATTTAACTGATGTTTTTTTTTGTTTTGGAGTGCCATGGGTCTTTTAAACATCATTACCAAAGGACATTTTTATTTAATCCAAACAGCACCCAACCACAATCTTCAATATTAGAAGAAGCTTTACAGCCTCGCAAGTTTGCATCATTTAAAAATACAGTTCAGCAAGTATGACATTTTCTGTTCTATTCTTAGGTATTCTCTCAATGCCTCCTTAAACATTAAAGATGTTACAAGCTCATTTTCCTACATAAACTTAAAGTAACACATCTTGGGTTTTCTCTACTTCTTCAGGGCTATGTGGTGCGCATCAGTGGAGGCAACGACAAGCAGGGCTTCCCCATGAAGCAGGGTGTGTTGACCCACGGCCGTGTGCGCCTGCTGCTTAGCAAGGGCCACTCCTGCTACCGCCCCCGCAGGACTGGCGAGCGCAAGCGCAAGTCTGTCCGTGGTTGCATCGTTGACGCCAACCTCAGCGTTCTCAACTTGGTCATTGTCAAGAAAGGTAATGGACTTAAGATGGTGGAGTTGGAATGCTTATGCAAAGCTAGATTTGGACCCAGGTTTTCAATTTGAGAAGCCAACTATCTTCCAGACAACCAAAGGCTTTGTGTCTGAGGGGGATAATTAGTCTGGTATCTTTCACCTCTTTGGCCTCATGTAGAAACCCACCCGACGGTGTGTACTAGTGTAATACATCAATTTTAAAGTTGGATCTCCCTTGCTGGAAACCTAAATAACAGTCAGCCAAAACAGACTTTTCTTACTGAGGTTGATATGCAGGCTTTCAAGATTTTAGGCACAGCTACTGATACTTGCACTACAACTACTTAGGAGTGTCTCAAAGTGATCATTGGAAATGTATGTTCATGGCACACCAGTAGATCCTTTTTGATTAGTTTGTAGTCATTAAGGAGGGACAGTGTGTTGCCAAAGTAACTGCAGAGCTGCTTTACCAGATGCAACCTGGCCCTTGAACCATGGCTGGTTGAACTGCATTGCTCTCTCAAAATGTATACGCTACGGTTGGGAACCAAGACCTGGTTCCATTTAGGAACTGCTGCCAATGTTTCCAGAACTGACCGAATCAAAAATGCACAAAACAAAATGCACAATTTTTAATTCATTATCAAGTTGTTTCACACTCCATTCTTCTTGTCTGCTCTGTGTGTGACTAAAAGGTGTAGTGATCTTGGGGGGGAGCAGAGTCTGCAACACTGAAGCAGTTTCCTTGTAGATGAAGCATATAGCAAAACAGCAAGAGATTGAACGTGTGGCAACATTTCCATAAAGAGTGTAGTTTAATGTCTTGGTCACTATGCTGCTATCAGCTGAAGTAAACACACTCTGCTCCTCTCTGCCTTTTGACCAATTTGGTGGATTTGGCAAGTGTTTGCAATCATCTCCTTATTACTTAAGAAGTAAGCTATGCAACATGACAGTGGACTTTTTATTTTACGCTGAATTCCACCTGAACATTGAAACGTGAAACTTGGCAGCTTTTCCTTGCTTACTGTTGTCTCTCCATACACACGGACAGATTTGAAACTGACTCCTCAATTAACTTGTTTGCCCCTCAGGTGAGAAGGACATTCCCGGACTGACCGACAGCACTGTCCCTCGCCGCCTCGGTCCCAAGAGAGCCAGCAAGATCCGCAAGCTTTTCAACTTGGCTAAGGAGGATGATGTTAGGCAGTATGTTGTGAGGAGACCTCTGACTAAAGAAGGTGAGACATGGCCTTTTTTTCACTCAGTTTGGACAGCCCATAGAAGCTTGTCTGCAAGCAAACAGTCTTAATATTCACACGCTGTCAAGTTCTGTTCTTTATAATGTAATACAAACAATATCCCTTCAGCCTATGGATTTGATGTTGTCTTACTCATGTCCTGTGTGCTGGGGCCATAGTATTTTATCAAGGCCATCTTTGTTCACCATGGTCATCTAATGCTGCAGCCTTCAAATTAAGTTTAGCTCAAGGATTGTACAACCTTGAGTCCACAGGACTCATTTTAAATGCACACATTAGGATTAGGCATGCACCGATCATAATTGGCTGATAAACATTCTAAATAGGTCATCGGTGATTGGCCGATGGCAGTTTCAATTGCCAAAAAGCTTCAATTGCCGGATCAGGAAAGTGGTTGAACATGTGTTGTAAAAAAGATGAGCCAATTTGCGGAGGTCAGCACGTTAGTAGCATAGGTCTGGCATCCATCTGGCGTTTCATTTCTGACTTAGCAGTTCAATATATTGGATATAAGGTAGAGCCTATGCTGCCGCAATGAAAAACTTCATGTGTGACCAGTGGCAATAGGTGAATTAGTGCCTCAGTCATCAACAACACACTAACGTGTAATTACTGATTGGGGAAAACCTGATTTACACTACCGATCAAAAGTTTTAGAACACCCCCATTTTTCCAGTTTTTATTGAAATTTAAGCAATTCAATTAGTGAATATCCTGAAGTGGTACAAAGGTAAGTGGTAAACTGCTAGAAGAAAAAAAAAAAAAAAAAAGTCTAGCTCCACAAAAACAGAAAAATGTATATTTCAGAGCCAAGGTGTTAGTGAGTACAGTTTCCTACACCATCAAAAGGCACTTGGAAACTGGAGGAAACTCTGACAGGAAGAGGTCTGGCAGACCCAAAGCCACAACAGAATCAGAAGACAAGTTACTGAGAGTCAACAGCTTGTGTAATAGGTGGCTCACAGGACAACAGCTTCAAACACAGCTTAACGCTGGTCGACGTAAGCAAGTCTGTTTCAACTGTGAAGAGAAGACTTGGAGCTGCAGGTTTGGTCGAGTGGCAGTAAGAAAGCCATTGCTAAGATGGCAAAATAAGAAAAAGAGGCTTGCCTGGGCCATGAAGCACGGCCAGTGGACTACTGAAGACTGGAAGAAGGTCTTATGGACCGATGAACCAAAATGGGAGTGTATTTTCACATGGATAGGTCATGCAGCCATAAGAATATAGCACTGTGTATAACCATTTGTGCTTACTGTGCACTTGTACATGATGTGCCGTTAGCAGAAGTCTGAAAAAAATGAATCATTTCAATCGATTGGCCGATTACGCTGTATAATAGAATATAAATGCTGGGTGACATCTGGGGCAACAAAGTGAGTCTTGGTGTTTAAGCTCTTCAGTTGCCTTGAATGACTGACCTGACTTGCTATATATTTGAAATGGATCAGGTTTCTCAAGAATTTTAAACAAAGGCTGTTCATTAATTATGAGTTTAAATAATAGCATTACTGATACTAACTAGTAATAACACTGAAGATTGCCGCTTGCATCCAAAAATACTTGGATCCAAACGGTTTGTATCACCAGTAGCAGCCTGAGAAGGTTGTAAGCACAACGTGGCCAGAGGACAGTCTTTGCATTTGTTAAATACATTCCTGTTTGGTTGGTGGTAGCCGAACACTGAAATTCAGACAGATATCATTGTATTACCACTGATAACGGTGACTCTCCCACTGCTAGGCAAGAAGCCTAGAACCAAGGCTCCGAGGATCCAGAGACTGGTGACCCCTCGTGTGCTGCAGCACAAGCGCCGCCGCATTGCCCTCAAGAGACACCGCACCCAGAAGAACAAGGAAGAGGCATCTGAGTACGCCAAGCTGCTGGCCAAGAGAATGAAGGTATGGGATTTTTCTTACTGCAGTGCATTAGCCACTTGCTAAATGTCCCACAAATTTGATTAATTTCTTAAAACTAGATACAAATGTTTCTGATTTTAAACCACTACCCTGTCAGACTTGGCTGTTCGTCACATTACTGAATTGGCTACCTAAAATAATTGAATTATACATGGTTAAATGCACTCATTTGGCGTTGAAATAAAATTCGCAATTTCTGCACATTTATTTTATTGGTAATTTCCAAACGTAGTTTTAATCACAGCCAAACACCACCCACTGTAGAGTTCGCGCTTTTTAAAATTTTCATTCCCCGTGTTTTCAGGTACCAGTTTTTGCTGGGGGGGGTTTTACCCCCCAGAGTGTATCACCTATTGTTTCCATGCTATTGCTGAGGTGCAAAGGGTTGTCATTCTAGCTGTCGGTGTAGAAACGTTTGACTTACAAATATTTTTGTTTATGCAAACAGGAGGCCAAGGAGAAGCGCCAGGAACAGATTGCTAAGAGGCGCCGCCTGTCTTCTCTGAGGGCATCCACATCCAAATCTGAGTCCAGCCAAAAGTGAACTATGGAAATTAAATAAAGACATGTTTTGCTGAAAAGTATTGAGTATTGATCATAGAATGTCAACTTTGTTCATTGTTGAACAATTTGGGTATTGAATGTCTGGAGCATGTTAGATTCATATTTTTGGCCATTGCTGGCATGACTTGAACTTTGGTATGAAATTGTAAGCTGGATGCCCAAACCATTGGATGGTGAAGTGGAAAAATAACATGCATGGTGAGCTATGGGTCAAAACACATACCTGGACCTATTAAGTATCTATTGGGCATTAGCCTCTTAGTTATGTCATGATTGTGTTCTCTTGAACCCTTCAGAAGGCCTTCATTTTCTCAAGCCAGATTTCACCTACAGTCATGGTGGCCAAGAGATGACATGCACATGTAGCCAAGCCACAAATCAAATACTTGAAGGCTTCATTCTGTTGTGAGGACTAAGAGCCTCATTTCATCTTTTGAAGTAACATGTTCATAAGCTCAAAAGCAAGATATACAGTGGGGTAAAGTTTAAATATACATTTAAGTCCTACACTGTAGCCACATCCATGATTACAATATGGTTTTGGACTTTGGAAGCTCCCATTGATTAAGTATGGATGTAGACTATGTTGCTAAACAATGTCCATGTAATTCTGAAATTGAAATAGCAATTCCAATGCCATCTGAATTACACTAAGTTACATGTTGAATCTTTCATTGGCAATTCAATGAAATACAAAAGATTTGTTCAGTCATAAATTGGTGTTGGGATAAAGTTTTAGGAAGTGCTGCTTAGCTACACTGCAAGGGGCCAATTGACAGCGGTCCATGGGGAAAGCCACACTTCACTTCAGCCTATGGGAACAATTGTGCTAGCACTAATGGTTAAAATAGACATGCTGAAGTTTGTTACCCATCTATAGGGCCCCCTTTCATCAGGAAATGCCATTCACCATAATACCTTTCTTTGCATCTTTTTACAGCTGGAATTTCACTTCATATTTAATATATCTTTTGTTTCCACTCTTCTTGCTCTAAGCAAAGAAATCATATTGCAGGGCTGCCAGACCAAAAAGGGCAAGAGGAATCACAATTTACAAATCTTTGTACAACATACTTTATTACAGGTCAATAATATTCAATTTGCACCACATTCTAGGGTCCATGGGCTATTGGTTATGCAAACAAAACTATTAGCCTTTATGTAAGTGAAATGGTTACCATGGTTCTCATCAGCGCTCATAAACCTTATCATTATGCCCATTGACAAATACAGATGTCTTGATAGGCCTCATGCGGCCATTGGACACAGGCTGTGGACGCACAGGGGCCACGCTGTTGAAGTGGGTGCTGTGGGCCAGGTAGTCCAGGGCGGTGTTGAGGGAACCTCTAACTCGATCAGGGAGGTTTTGTTGGGATATAGGGCAGCTTGAGTTGTACATCTGAGACACAATTAAGAGCGCGCACACAACCTGATACTGGAGGTGCTGGGGCAGGTCATGGAGGCCCCAGGTCAAGGTCAGCCAGCTGGTCTGAAGGTGTTGAACCAGACCTGGAGACCTGGACAAACCCTCCATGACCTGTTGAGTAAAAGGACAAAGACTGGAGTCAGGATATTTTCATTTGAATTGTTGAACATACATCATGTGTCTACAACAGCTGATAAATGGTGCAATTATATGGTCAGGCCATGAATGAATAGACTAATAGACAGAAACAGCTCTAACAGACAGAAATTGCATATTTGCAGTTATCAGCTCATCTTGCATATCAAATTATACTATCTGTGACAAGCGTGAGCAAGTCTGATTGAGTGAATTCAATCTATATCCATATTGTCACCCAGATAGTGATTTTAGATGTGACTCCAATCTAAAGTCAGTGCCGTCTTGAATCATCAGTCATTGAGCCCCCCCCCGCCCCGCCAAATCAATGGTGTGCTACCTGTAGACCTGTACAGTGCATCTTGGTCCCAACCTTGTGGTAGGTTCTTGTATACAGCTTGGCAGTGAGGGAGACCAGCCTCACAGGGTAACTGGTCCTGACTGCAGCGGCCTCAAAGCCCTCCACGGTCTTGGCTTCCTCTTCTACAAAGTCAGCAGAAGTACATTTTGAGGGACGGAGAGATGCTGTTAAGATTACATTTACATTGAATGCCATCTGGAGTGTGACATCAGTTTCACCCCAGTACATCCACTTACCTAGATCTTCTATGGTGGGAGGAAGCACCTGGTCCATCAGGGCCTCGGACATGCTCAGAGCAGAGTCCAGTCTCAGACTAGCCACACTGATGGCTCTCTTCACAAGGGACTGCTTAACACCATCATCGGCCATCTTCCTGGTAGGATCTGTCACCTGCTGCATCCTCTCCACCACCCATGTGATGGTATGTTGCACAAAGTCCTTAGTTCCGTTGCCTGCAATGCTCACCAGATCCTTGACCTCAAGCATCTTGTTCTTGGCACTAGCAGCAATCTAGATGATGCAGACAAGGCCAAGAGAGCATAGAGATGCTTGCTTCTTCTTTCTGGTGAACTGTGCAATTTGAAAAAGTTACCTGCTCTGTTGGCTTTTGGAGCAGTGGGAATGCAGTCTCCAGCCAGTCCAGACCTTTACATGCCACATTATTCATGATAGAAACTGGAAATATTCCAGAGAAACAGTAAAGCCATAATTTAAAAAAACACAGAATTTTTAGAAGCAAAACCCTCAAACCTGTATTGGGCCTTGGCACTGCTATTTGAATTGGCAATATTGCATTTTGCCACAGATATGCTTTTGAGATATACAACTGTTTGTTTAACTCTTTCATCTCCAACCGTATGACGTAACAAGGCCCAAATGATGGCTTGTGTTTCTTGCAATCAGAGGTGGGATTGTGGTGAATTTCCCTCCATCACATGCCTCACCACTGGTTGTTTTCAATCAAGGTTATTGGTCAGTAAATGAATTAGAAAACAAATGGCAAAACAGTTCACTCTCTAATACTCTACTAACACTAATAGTTCCTCATTGATTTTTCACGTGTGAAGGCTCACATCCACATCAAAACACAATGATAGTAATTGCTCAAAGATAGTCCAAAAGGCCTGCACAGTATAGATAGTCTAGATTGAACATCTAATAAGGTTATTTAAGAATAAAGTTCTGATTTTGCACCAATGTTAAGTCATGTAATGTTGATGGTCTTGAACTGTGTTCATTAAGATGCTTCATAACAGTTCCTCAAATCTGGGCCTCAGGGGCCAGAGTGCTGCTGGTTTTCTCTCCTACCAGGAAGTTCACTGCATTCACCTGCCATCCCAGGTCTTAATCAATCCCTGATTAGGCAGTTAGAATGGAAACTACCTGGCAGAATAGAAAACCAGCAGTACTCTAGACCCCGACGCCCGGATTTGAGTACCACTGCTTTATGAGAACAGGCCCTAACCAAATGGACATCCTGAGTTAAACAAAAGGGCACATCTTTAGGGCTGTAGCCTACAATCAAGGTATGTAGGCCTAGCAATACATACTTTGGGGCTCCAGTTTAATAATGACAGGAGAAACACTGTCATAGGCAACTGAGCTCACAGCCGTCACACCACCCTCCACCACCTCACACACTGACTTCAGGCTGGGGTGGCTGCACTTGGTGTCAACGTACAAGATGGAGAGAACCGCACAAGCTGAGCGGACCATGGGTAGCTTGGCCAGTCTATCAACTGCATTCTGCAAGGAGAGAGCAGAGAGAAAACGCTTTGGCACAGTTATTATTAGCCCATTTAAGAAAGGAGCTCCACAAGTGGGGCCAGGGACCACCAGGGGTCCTTAAGTGGGTTCCAGTTGGACCCCAGCAAAGTAAAGAATTGTTTCACTATCTCACTCCCTTAAAGTTTGTGCAATTAGAAGAAACAAAGATCTGACCATAGTCTAACCATCACCTCCCCACCTACAGTGTAGACAGTAAAGCATGAATGCATCTGTATGAATTCATGTCTAAAGTAAAAATCTTGAGATGAGAATTGAAAGATTATTGGTAATAAAAGGAGATGGCGTTCCTCAGCACAGTCTCATCAAATGTGTGTGAGTGTGTCCTTTACATGAAGAGTTTGGGAACTCCTGATCTGATGTACAATCAATTGCCAGTTTATTCACGCTATTCCGTTTAAGACACGGAGCTACATTAAAATACTGTTGCTAAACTGAAATGCTGCTGTGTTGCTGCAATATGAGGCCCGGTGAAAGATTGACCCGCCTGATTGTACGCACCTGATTCGAGTTGTTATTCCTCATCATGTTTCATGTGCTTTGCTAGAAGAAAAACAAATAGAGCTACACGAAAATAAATAAATAAACGTTTTTAATTTCGATTCCTCGTGGACTTAACCCATCATCTTAAAAGGGGTCACCAGGGGAATACGCCACTCACCATGCAAAAAGCTACTTCAAGAGACAGAGTCGGGTTGTGTTTAGTGGTGCTGGTCACTTGCAGAGCCTGATCAGGTAAGTCAAATTATCTGCTCACCTGTCTTGTACAAGCAATTTCTTATAGCGACACTCTCGGTACTCTCGCGGTATGTCAACACGTAACCCACGGCTATGGGGACACGGAAATAAGTCGGGAAACAAACCAAATATCTGGAATGTTTATTTTATTTATCAGGACCTATAACTAACCCTTGAATGGCAGGCTATTTGCTGTTCTGACCAGAAATTGCCAGTAGGCCTCAAGTGTTACTTTTGGATGGGATCTCTCTGTGGTGATGGTTGTGTTTACAAAAAGCATAATTTGATTAAAGTGAAGAGATATGAAGACTGGAATATGGCAGGATAATGGGCTATTTAATGATAGCCTATGTGGTGTCATTGTTTTCATTTAATAATGTATGACAACCCAATGTATCCCAATGTATGGCAACTACTATTGCAACTAGTGCATGACCTCATTGCAACATGCCTTTGAGTGTGACATTCAGACAGGATAGTGGCCTATAGATCAGGTATTTATTGTGGTTATGTTTGGTATGACAAAGCAATTAGCATGACAGTAAGCATACTATGTTCTACATACGTTTCCAGCAAGAGACAATCAAAAGCTAGCCTGACACAACATCTGCCACTAGCTAAGTTGGTGAATTAACCAAATAGCACTCACTTCAACACACAATCTTCTTTCCCCTCAATCAAGACTTGAGGGGAAATGCCTGGTTTGACTTAATGGCTAAGGGTGCTCCTAAAACCTCAGGAGGGAGACCAAGGAGGAAGACTAGTTTGATAAAGTTTCAGATAATGATGGCCACATTCTGTACCAAAACACCACAGAGGGGCAGAAGAGCAAAACCCCACCAGCAGCCAATAACACGTAAGACAATCCATGTAGACCAGGGCTTTTTCAGCTGTTCCTCATAGAGGCAAAACCCCCACATTATATGAACCCAATTGCATTATATTATCATAATATTATTTAAACAGGTATATAGTATCTTATGTTCTGACCTTAATTGTCTTAGCCACTGTGTTGTACTTTTTAATTGCTCCTAATATTCATTTAAACGTTTTGTGGTGCTGGTCAGACAAGGCTTTGTTTGGGGGTTTGTTCTGTTTTTCTACCGTGCAGCTGAATTAACAGACCAATGCAATCTCTATTATGTACAAACGAAGCCGCTGTAGTGAGGCTTTGTCACGAGATACTGAAGCACAACCAGCATGCTGCCATGTCCCTGTGAGATGGCACACAGCATAGTAATGCTAAAATATTAAAAGAAATACAGTGGGCTTCCATTGAGGTGACATAGAGCATTATATTATAACATTGGCAATGTTAACAGTAATACTCAGTGTAAGATGGTTCGCAAGGAAACAAAAGAAAAGAAACGAAAAGAAACAGTAGTAAAATGGAAAAGCATACTATATCGCAACAACACTCGAAGTCAATATATTATATAGGGATGTTGTGACACCACATAAAAATACCACAAAACCTAGCAACGTCACTACAAGCCTACTATTTAGTAGTACAGCCCCGGTATACTGAATATTAGATGTGTATTATAGTGACTTTTCGATTCGATGTCGATTTTGTTGGCTATGGGTGAGCACGCTTTAAGCCACGAGGGCTGTCCGTGGTGCTGATGCTGATTTAGATGCTGCAGCATCTCGGAGCGTAGTCGAGTCTGCTGCAGCCAACGTGCTCAGAGGATATTTCTATCAGCATGCGTCAGGAGGTGATACGTTTTGCGAGACGGCAGTCACGCGGTTTGGGACTGTAGCCCGCCGCCAAAAAAAAGACCAAACACAAAAAAGCACGTGTAGTGGGTGGTCCTCGACAAATGGTTTTCACGTGGCAGGCATACAGAGTCAGTCAGTCCAGTGTAGCAGACAGCAGGACACACAGCGCCATGGCTCTGGAGGTGGAATCTGCAGAGTAAGTGCTGGATTGATGCATTTTCCGCGTTGACTTAAATGTAAATAATGCATGTCGGTGGTAGTTTGCTGTTGCCTATGACTGACAAAAAAAAAAAAACACTTGCGTGACCAACCCAAGGAAAACTCACTACAATATTCCAATAGAAGTATAGAGCTCTGTGCTATTCAATAGTAAGTTTATTAACACCTTATAGTACTTGATGTTGTTGTTTAATCTCCTATGGTGTCACTATAATATTTATTTGGGGAACTATATTTTTTTCTGTGATATTGTCCTTAGAAAAGTTATTATAGGATCAATACTTTTTTTATAATAGGATTATATTTTTTTGTGTGTGCGGACGTCTTTTGTATTTAAAAAAAATGACAACGAAACAATATCAAACAAATAATCATGTAGTGTTTTGTCTATCTTCTCATATGGTGCAGTTATTTAGTGGCCGACCTTATCTTCTCACGTTACCAACGCGCACCCACGTGGCAATTTGTTATTAATCTGTTGAGCTATTTTCAGTGTGTAGCCTGTTATACAACCACTGATATATTATTATTATTTAAGTCAACATCCTGTATACCCCAACGTACCTATGTCAGCTCAAGTGGGTGTTTTTGCTGAGAGAGAGAGAGAGAGGAGGGTCCAGAGAAAGAAATTGATCCAACAGGGCATGGTCAAAGAGAAGGAAGCACCAGTATAAAGGATTCTAGTAATCCGTACTGATGTGTACATTTCTTGGCCAAATCCAATCTCTTAGGGCTGAGGCGATTCTTTTCCCTGTTACCTTCATGCCAGTCTGCTTATGGTCATAACAATAATCCCACTTTTTGCAGCGTGATCCGTCTGATAATGCAGTATCTCAAGGAGAACAACCTCTATCGAACACTGACCACCTTACAGGAGGAAACCACTGTCTCTCTTAACACTGTGGAGAGTATCGACAGTTTCATTGCAGACATCAACAGAGGCCATTGGGACTCGGTCCTGTTAGCTATTGAGTCCCTCAAATTGCCTGACAACACACTTATTGACCTTTATGAGCAGGTGAGATTTGCGTTGTTTAACTAATGCACTTCATTTGATTGTTTACATGTAATTGGCACCACTTGAGTAACAGTTCAGACTGAACGGATCTCTCCAATAGGTTGTACTGGAACTCATTGAAATGAGGGAGGTGGGGGCAGCTCGCTCCCTCCTCAGACAGACTGACCCAATGATCATGCTGAAGCAGACCCAGCCGGAGAGATATGTACACCTGGAGAACCTGCTGACGCGCTCCTACTTTGACCCTCATGAGGTGAGCCCCCACAGCTTTACTTTACTTTATTTACGCAGCTCTTATGAATGTTATGCCACTCATAATATCCACTAACCCCCTTCTCTCTCACTACAGGCGTACCCTAAAGACAGCAGCAAGGAGAAGCGCCGCCGGGCTATAGCCCAGGCTCTGGTGAGGGAGGTCAGTGTAGTGCCCCCTTCACGTCTTATGGGGCTCCTGGGACAAGTCAGTGTGAGTAGGCTGAGGTGATAATTACTACCCCATTCAAATGTACGTATTGATTAAAGGAACAGTACTCACCCTAATTAGATGACACGGGACCTTTATTCCTCCATAGCACCCTCTAAGACTCCAAACTGTCCTCCCTCTCTCATGTATATCCATCTTGATACTGATTGAATAAAATAGCCCTGACTATGTCCGGGTTTGTCTTCACCTCAGTCTCAGAGGGTGCAGCAGCACGAGGGTCACCTGTCCCCTAACATGACCATCGACACCACTGGCAGCAACGCTGTAGAGAGGCAGGTGGAAGAAGAGAGCTTTCCAACCCAGCTCTACCGCCACATCAAGGTAGACATAGCATAATACATTGTACCATATTGCATTGTACTATATAATACATTGCTTTGCACAGTTTTCATACAATTTAATTTGGATTTGAAGTTGTGCATGATTTGTACTTTCACTATTACTCAGAACTCAGTTCTTGACGGTTTTTTTTAGTTTAAGCTTGTCATTTCCCAATTTAATGTATACTTTTGATCTCTTAATTCAGTACCCATAG
>CABFOQ010052544.1:41948-60687 GCA_900660455.1 Gephyroberyx darwinii
TTATGCAGAGCAGTGTGTTGTAGCGTGTCTGTGTGTTTGTGTCTCTGTGTGTGTGTGTGTGTGTGTGCGAGACTGTGTGTGAGACTGTGTGTGTTTGTGCAGCATGCTGGTTTGTGTGGACAGTGTGAGCGCTGTCTTGAATACGAAAGGACATCTTTCCAACTTTCAACACAGGCGTATATTGGTATTTGGGTGGGATTGTCAATTCTCTTGCAACTGCCAACCTCAGGTAATGTCTTAATTACTGAGACTTTTCAACTGTTTTTAAAGGGTAATTGATCAATAATTGGTCATTGATGATCAATAACGGTTTGTGTGCCATCTTCTTGACTAATTGACTAATGAATGGAATCCAACTAGCTGTGTGGTATATACAATGACTACTAGCATGTCTATATTATAGCCTATTTCATGATGGCCAAAACGTTTCTTTGTTTTTCCCCACTGACATTGACATCTTGATTATTGTTGTACATGTTAAAATATAGAGACAATATATAGTATAGACAAACTTTAGATATTGCTGAATTAGACCTGAGTATCATCTAAATATGAAAGCATGTTATATGCTGGATAAAATACGCTTATAGAGATCCTAACAACAAATTAATTTTAATTCAGTATTGTATGAGATGTATTTGTATCATGTAATATGGGTCAAATATTTAAGATGAAATGTGAACATGCAATATTTGTAGCATTGCCTTGGAAATATTGTCACGATACAAGTATTCTTTTGTGATTTATTACTTTTGGCAAATTCTCATACCCCCTTGCCTACACCCATTTGGGGTCCACTGGGTCTAACTCAGGGAGCTATTGTTTCCCTGGACAGGCCCACTAATGTCTGCTTTGTTTCCGTCCAGAGAGACAAAAAGTTTGTGGACTTAGTCAACTTTTTCCAGTCTGGTAGCTTCTGATGTTTACTTTAGTCTCTACGAGCTCTGAATGTGACTTTTGAGAGAGGGGTGCATCTCAGAGGTCTGTTACCTTGACAACAGTGCTGACTATTCCTGTGGCTCTGCCTGTCATGAATGTGTTGGCAGCATACAGATGCACTCAGCTGCTTTAACTTTGAAAGGTCTGCCAAATTCACATCTTGTTGTGACCAGTAATAAGTCAGGATATAAGATATTGATCAGTCTCTGACTAGGTTTTGAGTTGCATTATCAATGTTTACCATATCTGATATAAGAAACCTCTACAGCTCTACAGTAATTCACAGTAATATGCTTTCCTATTTGCCGATGTGATCTATTTCTGTTGTAATTTTGTCATTTTCTTAAAGTATTCATATTAATGTTGCAGGTATGAGGGCTCATTTAGTATTCATCTGCTTATTGGCAGCAACATTTGCTCTTTCTGTGAGTAACAATGTTTTTAATAGTTTTTCTTGATTTGTCAAGTAAACAAAGAATGATTTGATATATTTTATTATTGCTGTTTTGCTATTCACTGAATGAATATCCATTAACAATGTTTGCCCTTATGTCTAGGTAAAAAGTAAACCTCATGGAAAACATCATGCATTATTTAAGTCCTCACACACAGCCAAAGAGAAGGTAAAGTGGGGCACCAAATTGTTTCATTTGTATTAGTATTCACCCCCCCCCCCAAAAAAACCCCCACCAAAAACAACTCACTTCTCCTTTCTCCTGTGTTAAGGATGATATCCCAGAGGAGACCAACAAGGGACAGGTCTTGCCCACCTCTGTCACCTTTGAGGCCAGCAGCCAGGAGCAGGAGGATGAGGAAATGAGCTCCGAAGACAATGCTAATGCTAACACTAACAAGGAGGACGGGTTGTTCGAGGTGACTGAGATGGGTGATAAAAGCACTGCAGTCCTACTGAGTGAGGAGGAATTGGTAGACCTCCTGAAGGAAGAGGCAAATGAGGAAGAAGCAGAGGAAGACGAAGGAGAGGAGGAGGAAGAAATGAAGGTGGACAAAGGGAAAGTGGAATCTGAGGAGGCCGTGGAGATAATTGAGGATGAGGAAGATGAGGAGGAAGAGGAGATGAAGTCTAAGGAGAACTTAGAAATCGAGGAAGATACTAAAGAGGTCATGGACCAGGAGGAAATAAGGGAAGAGGCAGAGGAAGACACTGAAATGCTGGAGAAGGAAAATGATGTTGAGGTGGAGAACATGTCAGTCAAGGAAAAGGAGGAAGAGTCTATCAGCAGTATAGGTGGCAGAGGAGAGCAAGAGGTAGAGGTGGAGGAAACAGATGGCAGCACAGAGTCAGAGATCCCAGTTGATCTTGATTATGCTGCTGATAGTGACATTTCGCAACCTATTCAGACTGTGTCTGCGGAGATAAAAGTCCACACTGATGACACCCAGCTTCTCTCGAAGACAGATGTTTCAGATGTAATAGCTGATGACTATGAACAAGGCATACAAAACACTGAGGCATCAGAAAGTGAGGAAGTAGATGATCAGGACATGCTTCCAGAAGGAAAAAATGATAAGGACAAAGATTCCCAGGCTGAATCTAAAGAGAAGAGTGGCAATAAAAACGAAGCCAAGGTAGACGTGGACCTGCCAGAGCCTAAGAGCAGCACAGAGTTCGAGGGGGCACGACTGGCTGGAAAGGAGGATGCAGAGGAAGAAGAGAAAAGTAAGAATGATAGTGCAAGTCACACCAAGGGAAAGACAAGGAAGCAGAAGAAGAACCAGAGGGAAAGGAAGCATCCTCTACAGAGGGATGACGCCCATCCTGGGCAGCAGCAGAGCCAACAGGATCCTCAGGAGTCTGAGGGAAGCACAATTGATAACGCAGTCCACAAGGCTAAGAGGAGAAGGGCAGGGAAATGGGTATACACTTACACAATCTAAATTGAGTTCTTCCAGTGTTGTCGTTGAGAAAACATGACATATTACCGTGTGGTAGAGTTGGACACTGATGTTTCCTCCATTATATGGAAACATTTTTATTTTCTTACATATCACTAGTAGAGTTGTATTCACATTGATCTATGACACTATTGTATGTTCCCTGTGTACACCTCCAGGCTCCTTTAGTGGGTATGAATCCAGTGCAGATAAGAGCCACAGTGGATCTCTACCCCAGTGCCAGGCCCTCTCTTGGCATACATCGCCCAGAAGCCCCTGCTGGTTAGTGTCTAGTCAAGTCAGCAATTGCAGTACCATTCAGTATCAGCATCACCATCATGACTATCAAAAATCTCCTCACTACGCTAACAATCTCACGGGGGAATCTGCTGACTGGATTATTTTGCTAAAACGCCCACATGAATAGTGTCTGCTTCACGGTCACTACCACAACACAACTCTGCAGGCTTAAGGAGTCAATGAGAGAGATCAAGTTGAATTTAGGCACTGTACAAACTCAAATGGCGAAGGAATGTAGGGCCCAATGTGCTGTGGTTATAGCTCATTTGTTTTCAGTTATCACCTTGTTTAACCAAACGTAGTCATTCATTATGAAGACAACTAATGCATGAATATGATGAGACAGTGTTAATAGCACTGTAGAGGCGGTCTCAAAATTGAGACAAAGTATAGGTCTAGCGTCATAGTCTGTTGCAATGTTTGTTTTTTCTTCTAGACCCATGTGACAACTTCCGCTGCAAGCGTGGAAAGACCTGTAAACTCGATGGGGCCAATAAGCCAGCCTGTGTGTGTCAGGAACCCTCAGCATGTCCTCCCAGTGTCAATGAATTTGATCAGGTATGGACAGATAACTTAATGATGACCAAACAGGATTTGCTGTATTGCATTTGATTGTTGCAATGGTCCATTTCTTTAGGTGTGCGGGACTGACAATAACACATATGACACATCATGCGGACTCTTTGCTACAAAATGCAACCTGGAGGGCACCAAGAGAGGACATAAACTTCACCTCGACTACACTGGGCCATGCAAATGTGAGAGTTGCATAGACCATCGGTTAAACATCAACCATTTTAGCTGAAATATATCACAAGTATAAAGTATAACCCCCCCACCCTCTCTCAGTCATAGCTCCATGCGTGGACAGTGAGCTGGTCCAGTTTCCTCTACGGATGAGGGACTGGCTGAAGAATGTGCTGCTGCAGCTCTATGACCATGACTCCATGGCTCCTGGCTTCCTGACTCCCAAACAGCGTGTTAGAGTAAGATACAGTACACAATAGATCTATCTATCTATCTATCTATCTATCTAGCGTGTCATGTGAACAAAGCCAACCACATGTCGTAAACCCTTGTAAACTTGTTTTGGTATGCTGTAATGCTAGGTGAAGAAAATCTTTGAGAGTGAAAGACGTCTTCATGCTGGTGACCACGCGATTGAGCTACTCGCCCAGGACTTTGAGAAGAACTACAACATGTACATCTACCCAGTGCACTGGCAGTTTGCCCAGATGGACCAACACCCTTCTGATAGGTACACTTGAGAGTGTGATTTGATTCTTCTGTTCTTCTAGCATTTCATGTGACAACTGTGATACTGGATTGCATCCAACATTGCTTCTCACATACTCATACCATGCAAACTAGGTATCAGTATCGTCACCACACTTTTTTTTAAAATTACTACTATTTTCAATGTTTCCCCCAGAAGTTTATTCTCAGTGGAGTGGAAAAGCTTCTGAAACGGCCCTTTACGGGACACTAAAACTCTCCATTGAAGCCCATACTAATTAAATTATTTTAGGTGGGTCGGCAGCTCGTTAAGGCAGGTTGACCCGTCCACTATAGTATCAATTAAATGAATAAACAAAATGTGCAAAGAAAGTATAATTTCAATGCAGGTTTTACAGACTGTTTTTATATAGCTGTGGTCAGGGAGGAGGAGGTGGACAATCCAATCCTAATGCATACATCATACTGTATACATACTGTATATGCATTAGATGCTCAAGATGCTCAAGATTTTATGTCCCTAATCCCTTTTCAGATTCCTGTCCCACTCAGAGCTGGCCCCGCTGAGGGTCCCTCTGGTGCCAATGGAGCACTGCACCTCCCGCTTCTTCCAGGAGTGTGACGCTGACAAGGACAAGCTGGTGTCCTTTAAGGAGTGGGCCTACTGTTTTGGTATCAAGGACGGTAAGAGTGGCCGCATGGGATCAACACAAACAGACACTGATATATGTGAAATGTAATGAAGAGAGGGTACAATCCTAACACTTTTTGGTAAACAAGTCCAACATAATCAAGGAGCCAGGAAGATTTTCAAAAAGTATGATATTAAGTGACAAGAGTTTGCGTTATATTGATGAGTATGTTTGAGATCATATGCACATAGTTCTGTAACTAAGTCACTGTTACATTTATTTTTCAAAATAATTAATTTTTTATTAATGAATTTCATTCCAGGTAATGTACATTGATACTGCATATGTCAAATAAAAGTATTGTTTAATTTTTGTATGATATTAATTTCCCCCATTTATTTTTTCCACAGAGGATATGGACATCAACCTGCTATTCTGAGCTCCATTTTGTACTTCATCCACTAGACAGTCTCATGGGAACTGCTCCAACAATGTTGTGTGAGACAGAAGAGACAATTATATCCATTCAAATGATGTTATAAGGCACTTTGAAATAGTGCAAATGAAAGAGAATCATTTTACTTCCTGCTGCGCTGTGATGGGGAGGATGAGCGAGGGTATTATATGTGTTATTTGTGTCAGACCAGGCTTGGATATTTGGATCTTTGTTCTGTCATTTAGACACAGCTGGTAGAGTAATTGTATTAGATGTTTAGACATTAATAGTTTTATACAGAATCTGTTTTCTGAATGCATTCCAAAAGGGGGAAAGTTTACAACAGCTCATCATAGATGGCAGTAGAAAAAACATTGTATACTTGAGGCAAGAAAAGAACTGTTGTATGTATGTTAGAATGATTTATAGCAAAATGTAGTTGAATTACTCTCAGAGTCAAGCTCAAATAGATCATTTCAAATCTTTGTAGAATTGTTATGCTAGCAAAAGCTAAAACTGTGATGTTTACCAGTCTGCTGAATAGCGAGTGCAGCAAATGTTTGTCACTGCTCCTATGTGTTGTGCTTCATAATAGCTCTAATTAAAGCTTTATGGACCTCAATGGACTTCACAGTATTTTCACATAGAATATTTCAGTGTACCTTCTTGTTAATTATGATGATTATCGATGAATATGAGTTATGCTTCTTTACAACCTACAAGTAGAGTCACTGCATCGCACTAGTGGACCCCAGTGGACCCCAGAGATGCTTAGATGCATCAGCTTATGCTCCAATGCCAAAGTTTTATTCGGTAGTCAATTATACTGATGCCATCATTACATCAAAAGGTGACATCTGCACCCAACAAAGCTTGGTTATGAGAATGCAAGCCACTGATACTTGGTTTAGTTTTGCCACATAATCCTGAATAATGGCCCTCTCTCAGGTGTAAGAAAGCAACAAATAGCACACCAATGTGGTCAGGATGATAACAGTGACTTGCTGTTTTGAGATCCAGCACTCTGATTGGATATTCCTCAGTGAAATGGAATCTGAGGCTCTCTATAAAGGCAAAGAATGAAGAAGCCCTTCATCCTTCGACTGTCTGCTGTCACTAAGATAAAACATGTTTTGCATACTGTGGGTTATCTTTCAGACCTTGGCTTTTGTGGCGGAGGGTGGTGTGTCTTCAGGAAGTGGAGAAATTGCTGGCAACGGGGGAGTGAATAATAATGGAGCAATAGCTGGTAACAATGCCAACCCGGGGGCTCAAAATGGGGTCCCTCTGAACAATGATCCCTTTGTAGCACAGGTAGTCCAAGTTGGTGGCTCATTTTTTATCCAGCCAATTGGTAACCCCATTGGCCAGGCTCCTGTGCAGCAGCTAATCCCCATTGGAGCTCTCCAACAAGGTGGGGCATTTCTTGTGGGACAGGCAGGAGGAGTCAATGCAATTCCACAGCCACAAGGGCAGGTGGCCCAGTCTACCAATAATGGGCCACTTCCATTTTTTGCAATACTGCCACAGGCAAATGTCATCGGAAGGCCACAGTTAATTCCTGGACAAGTGCAGCTGATCTCACTGAATGGACTGAACAACCAGCAACAGCCGGGCGCTGCTGGGAATGCGGCTGGCAGAGCAAGAGTCAAGCGTTCAGTGGCAGCGCACCCTAGGAGAGCACAGTCCCCAGTGACAAAGATGATGACTGCTGAAGAGGAAGAATCTTCTGGACTGGACACCGATGAAAAAATGACCGAATGAGAACTTAGAGCTCACAGACGTCTGATTAACGTGATTGTGTCTTAGGTCCTTCTGCTTCTGCAACATTACTGGTTGTTCATGTTTGATGGTACCTTTATGAATAATTGTCATCATAACTAAAGACCAATAAATAATTTAAGTAGACTGTTGAATCTTTGTTGAATCTTTATTTTAATATATGATCTAAGTCAATAAGCCCATGTCTATCAAAGCAGGCAAAACACTGAACAACAACCTGCTCCATGGGTGTTGCTCCTGGCCTCCCCTTGAGCTCTGACTACTCTGATGACATACATTTGTGTTTGCGACTTGTACAAATATGTACAAATTCCTATTTACACTGCCCAGGACATGGTGATTTGGTTCTATAAATATTGAAAAAAATGCAAACACATTAATCAAAGCATACTGTGGGAAAATATCTAACATCTATCTATCTGAAGTAACAAATTCCTATTTATACTGCCCATGACATAATGATTTGGTTTTCTAAATCTCTAGAAGAAAAAACAACTTCCTAAACACATCAATCCGATCATACTGTGGGAAAACATGCAAAAAAAAATCAGATGAGTTATAATTATATATATGAGAAAACACCATTAGGAAAGAGTCATTTGTGACATTAAACTGCAAACAGGAAGAATACTTTTCATAGTTTGAAACCACCTGAACCACATGACAGTGTGTAATTAACATAAAGCCCCAGACTTCCAGAGGGTGTTTACCTGGTCTGCTGTGGGTGCCCCGTCAGCAGCACAGCCCCTTCCCAGACAACCTCAGTACATGACACCATACCCAGCCAGCCACACTGGGCATGAAGGTCATGGCTCAACCCATATCTTGAGAAAATATGCTGATGAAACATGAGTTTCCATAAATGTGCTCCTCTAAATCAGTAAGACATGACATTTAATAGAGTGTTGTTGTTGTTGTTGTTGTTGTTTTGATGGTCATCAGGGTTGGGTTGTTAGAAAGTTATGCATAGTATTTTATGAACGACCTAGTGCTAAACTCTGTGCTCAGATGCTTCTTGAGTCATATTATACACCAATCTGAACCCAGTACCTCCATGGTTACAGTTAGACTATAACCTTGAGGGAGCATGTTAACCTAAAGTTGCTTTATATTACAGCAACAGGAAATAGGTCATTTGCCCAGTGAGCTTTTCTATCAATCACGTCTCCTCTACTATACTTCATACATGAATCCAAGCATATGATGGGAAAGCTGACATTCTTACTGTGGTTACTAATTGTCCTGAAGAGGCAGTATAGCTGATCACTTTCTTACAACCAAGCAGTGTACTGCTCAGTAACGCGTTTTAATTCAAGTTAAGCATACAGGCCTCTTTTTCATGGTTCAGCTTTGGGCCACAAAAAACATTTCATAATAACGTCAGTTGTTTGCTCCTGTGGCCACAGCCCGCAACATTTGGCTGTTTCATGCTTCTTTTTAGCCAGTACCCTTGAGAAACGTATCCCACGGCACTGAGTCATTTTGTTTTTGTTTGTGGTCGCTCAACAATATTCAGAACAATGAGAAGAGAGAAGTGTCATTCAAGATAGGCAGCACATTGTGTTACAATTCTTTGAATCTCCTTGAAAAATAAGATGTCATATGTCATACAGGTGACAAATACAGTATGTGGACAAATCAGTTCTCCTTTCTAATTGGCTCCCAATAATCTCTAGGACCAATAAAAGGTGTTCTAATTTCAGAGGGCAACTAGTCCTGCTGGGCATATAACATTTGAAGGAAGAACGTTACAATAACTCTAAGGTATGTAATGTGTTATTGTATATTTTCATATTATGTAAATGTGAGCTTGTAATTTTGTTTATAAATACACCAAGGAACAGATATTTCATGAACAGAGAAGTTTTTTTAAGACCTTTGGCCACACTCATGATCCTCTTCCGTGTTTCAGGCTGCAAGATGAAGCTTCTTCTCCTTTCAACGTTTGTAGCCACCATCTCTTATGTGAGTACAGTTAGCCAGTATTAAGATGCACACACACACATACACACACACACACATATCTATCTATCATTTCTTTTATTTATAAAAGAGGAACCCTTCAAGCAACAGATGTGAATGCTAATACACGAAAATGAAGAAAATGTTCCGTAATTTATCATTTGTAATTATTGTCTCTTTAATGAATGCAGGTCAATGCAGGCAAGGTAAGACACATGCAAACTGAATCATTTCTGCCTTACATTATGTACCTTTCAAGTACAATAATCCAAACCGCTCCATGGTGAATACAGAAGTTTGTTTTTGCCTCTAAATAGAAACAGAGACTAATGGCAGGTTTGAATGGAGGAATGGCAAATGGAGGTAACCCTGGAATGATGGCAGGAGGCCTGAACCCACCCATGGTAGCTGGTGGGGGTGGTTTCACTGGGCAACCCCAGTTCGCTCAGGTCAGCCTATCAATCCTCATTTTAATGAGTTCAGTTTGGTGTAAAATAAAGAGACACGGTATGATATGAACAATCACATTGTACTCACTCTCCATTTTAAAGGTTGTTCCTGGTGTTCCTGCATATGCTATGCAGGCCCAAATTCCGACTGGGCCTTTTGGTGCCCCTAATATGTATCCCGTCCCTCCCGTCCCTGCGGTTAGTATGACTTCAAATCATGTTAACAACACATATTACAAATAATTTGATATTGTTTCAGGCATTAGAATACCAGACGAAAAGATAATATTTATTTTTTCTTTGTTTGTTGACAGCTTCCTTACATGGGAGCCCCTCAAATGATAGGGATGAATCCTATTCAACAGCCATTCATGGTAATGGCAACCTTTTTTCATTGCATCTCAGTCCATATCCTATTAACTACAGGCCTCTAGTTGATGTATTTAAATCTATTATAGGGAAAGGTTTGATTTTAAAATGTTCCCAATAATGATATGTTACATAATAAGCATAATAAACATAATGAGTCTTAACAAGCACAATGGCATTTATTGTTCCTAAATGTGTCCTCTAATAAATAATAATTTATCCTCCAATATGCTAACCAATACATTATTCATTCTCTACAGTCCATAAGGTAACCATCTCATAATTCAAATTTACAGCATTATTGTTATCACATTGGTTTATACCCTTTAAATAGGGAGTCCCAGGCGGTGCCATGCAACAGCAAGCTCCTTTCCTGCAACGGTTCAAGGTACAATCAAGTAAACAGTGTGTATGCTTATGTGTGTATATGAGTGAAAACTACACTGGCTAATCGCTGTTCTTCAATTCTATAGCGTCAAATTATGAAACAGGCAAACTCTCCAAAGGCCACTGTGGACACGCAGGTAACATTACGTAATTTACTCATAAATAAACTGATTTAGATGAATGGGGTTGCAAGGGTAATGAACAATATGCCCTCCTCATTCCTCCAGATTCCCTCTCCAGCTGCAACAACAACAACAACAACAACAACTCCATGTAATGAAGATCATCAAGAAGATAATTAAAGTGGACACCATTAACAATATATTTTAACAATATATTTTAACAATATATCAATTTAAAATATGATTTGACTACTAGTGTTTTGTTCTATTAGCGTTCTATTCTGTTACTATGAAACTATGTGAAATTTTAGCATTAGTGCTATTTCTGGACGTGCAGGAACCTCGTAGAATAGATCTTAGTTAGATGAACTTAATTCTTGGCTTTCAAATAAAAATGTGTACTACACCAAATGAAAGTTGTTCTTTGTTATTTTTTCCTTTGATTTTACACCAACATATTTTATAACTTAAATCTGTACTGACTGAGTGACTTAAAAGCTAAATAGGAATCTACAATGGATCTTTGCTGCCATCTAAAGGACAATTTGAGTAAAAAAAAAAACATTACAAAAACTGGACATAAATACAGATGATTTTAATAGTTTGTGCGGCAGACCTGATCTTTTCATTACTGGTTTAACATGGAAAATCTTCAGGATTTGGGGCACATCTCAGGTCCAAAGACTACCATGAACCAAAGCACAAGCAGTGTAATCTCTCCTGAAGACTCTCCAAAAACACGCAGCCATCCAACTTCTCATTTGTTCTGCTGTACGTCCTTAACATTAAACACAACACATAGTCAGACCATCATGTACATGATGAACAACTTGTGACAAATGTCTGACTATAAGCTCCTGGCCACTGTTTTCTATCTTGACATGCTACAATCCCTCTTGGTCTTGAGTCTATCATTACATAGTGCTGCAATTTAACATAAACTTTACTTGAGAAAACATATCAACAGTTCAGTATTGTACACCGGATCCCTAAATAAAAGATTATTGCATTCTGACCTGGAAAAGACAGAATGCAACAGAAAGCTAATGTACACATTAGAAGCTACAGAATTTGCACGTGGAAAACAAACAGAAAGCAATATTGCAATCAAACATTTTAGAGACTTGAAACTTAGTATAATGTTAAAGACTTGATGCAGACCATGACCATTAGACATGACTTACTCATAATAACATAGTTACCTATCCTGTGTTGTCACTGTCTGAGTCTGTTGAGTGTGATGCAATGATAAATGTCTGTCATATTGACCACACACTGTCTGCCTGGCTTGGCGACGGACTATAACAGCTCACATGGAGAGAATTTAAAAGGGATATGGATGCAGTGAACGGAAAGGGCACACAGAAACAGGAAAATGAACCAGAGAAAGGTAAGGTGATTTCATAATACTCATATTCAGTGGAGAATTTACTCTTTTGCTTTGTAAAAAGGATGGGGGAACTATAGCATGGCAAAATGTAATGAATTCATTTTTGTAATGAATGAGTTTTTCTATGTTATGTTTTTTATGCTATAGGACATCATGAAGCTGCAGACTGCCCTTGTCTTGGTCTGTCTACTTAGCACAGGCTTTTCTCTTCCAGTGAGTTAAATCTCCCTGTCACTATATTATATATTATTCATGGCATCTAAAACAATAGAGATACATATTTTTGTCCTGTATGTTTCATAGGTGCAGATTGGAATTCTTGCAAGCAACAGCAATGAGGTAAATACATTGTTCTAACTCATACGGATGCCAGATGAGTTTAATTATTCTTTATTTAGGAATAATACTTTCAAACTATCTCACCCAACTTTTTGTGTCTAGATCCTAAGACTAAATGGACTAACTCTTGCAACTCTTGGACAAACACAAGTACAGGTAGTGCACCAAACCATTTTTGCTATCCTAATGCTTTTGGCATATGGTGCAATCATCCTTTCATCATCATCCTTTTGCTTACCTTAAGATGCAGGATTTACCAACATCAACAATCTGGAAACTCAACCAAATTATTCTCCTTTTCCAGGCTTCCCAAATAATACCCCAGTATGTGCTGCAGCAGCAGCAGCCTGAGGTGCTGTTCACTCCCCAGGTGGTAAACCTGAATCCTCAAATGGCAGGTCCCTTTGGCCCCCAGGGGCCCCAGCTACTGTTCCCCACACAGGGCAACCAGCTTACCCCTTTCCCCTTTCCCAATGGCCAGCAGGAGCAGCCTGGGCCTCCAAAGGACCCTAATGCTCCTTTTGTTCCTCAGCAGACCCAAAACCCTGTCCAGGTAAAACACATTGCAGCTACTGTTGTTCAAAGGATAATTACTCTGTGTTGTCAGTGATACCAGCACAAGAATCCTCACCAGTTATGTGGATAAATAAATGCTTCTCTCTGTCTTTACTGTCCTTTAGATGGTTCCACAGTACCAATACCCTGCATATGGATTTCCTCAACAGCCTAGAATGCAGGTATGGTAAAGTTACAAGTGATGTGTCTGCAAATGTCAGTATCTTCATTCAGATACTCATCTCACATTAAACATCTTCATGTTATGCTCCACAGGGCTTCCCCTACTACCTGTCACCTTATGGCTACCCCCAGCAGAGGAATGCTGTGGTGCTTCAGCCCAACAACAGACAGGTGGTCCAAACCCAACAGAACCTGGAGAGAACAACTCAGAAGCCACAGCTCCCTCTGCAGGTGAGATATAAAGCAATATAATAATAAAAGTACAAGAAAGTCTCCCCAGTCCTCTATGCCGACTGTACTGTCCATGGAAAACAGAAAACAATATTAAATTTAAGATTCAAGAACTGATGCCGACCATGTCATGATGTCTAGAGACATGACTTATTGATAATAACATAGCTGCACGTCTTGTGTCTTAACTGTGTGAATCTGGTGAGTCTGATGCAATGATACATTTCTTTCATATTGGCCAACACTGTTAGTCTGGCTTGGCGGTAGACTATAACAGCTTAAATTGTGTGGGCTTAGTAGAATCCCATATGACAAATGTTGGTACTACAATATTTATGTAATTCAATATTGTGTAATACTTTAGAATTTACTATGATGTTCTAATACATATCGTCCCATTTCAGCAGGCTTCCCAGCCTAAAGGACAATCGGACAAAGTGAGTGCACATCATAACTAACAACCACTTTTCACGATTTAAGAAATGCACTTAAGTAGAAAATTGTGCATCAGTTAAGTTAGGCCCAATTACTGCATTACGTGCTGCTCATAAGTGTTATGTCTCCCTGTGCTCTATGACAGATATGGCCAATGGGGACACCGAAAGTGCCGACTGTGTCTCCTCCTGATCAGCGTGGCGACACAACTGGCCCTGGAATTGATGAGGTATGACCTCATATCGTGATATCCAACCTTCAAACCGCACACACACACACACACACACACACACACACACACACACACACACACACACACAAACAAACCTTGATATTTGTTACATGATAACTATACTTCACTGCATGGACTTTGATTATGAAATCTTTCCAAAACCATTGTTAATGTTTCTCCAGGGTCACCCCAACTTCCCCTTCCTGTTTGAGCCTTAGATTTCATCTGGGAAATAAGAAAAAGGTAATTAGGCAAAACATTCATGGTTTGACCATAGGCACTTGGCACACATTTTCCTGCAAAATATAAAGTTCTAGTATAAAGTCAAAGTACTGCACTTTCAAGTGCATTTTATTTGTATGCAAGCATACTCTGTACATTCAGCTAAATTTGTCTTGCATTTTTCAGGAATCTGCATTCGCATTTGCAAGTGGTTGCCCAATAAAGAACTTTGTCAAAGTAAATGTGTAAAGATTTTTATTGTGATGCACAGAAATATTGCTTTGATAGGAAAGAACTACATGACTGATCTCTCAGAATATATCAGAGCAGAACAGTAAGCAACTAATCTCGTTTTACAGACTCTGTAAAGTTGTTGTGTCAAACTTGTAGCTGTTGGTCTAAGATAGGCACAGTTACATGAAATGATTATATTGCAACGCTTACCAACTGGAAGCTAAAATAAGAATAAGAATAAGAATAAGAATAAGAATAAGAATAAGAATAAGAATAAGAATAAGAATAAGAATAATGCAATTCAGCCAAGCATAATATTTGTATAATTTATAAAAATATCTGTTGACATTACTTACAGGCTGCAAAATCCAATACACAAAGGAATGAAGTCAGAAGAAAAATCACATCATGCAAAACTATAAATCATGTTAAACCTCAAAGATCTAGCACGCAAAGTAATTACTGTAGCTGTGGGATTGTAGATAAGCTTTAAATATGGCTGCAGATGAAAACCATAGAAGCAAAAACTGTCCCAATGCAATTCTCTATTCTCACATTATGAGACGGAAAGATCTAATCCAGGGACAGTTACCTGAAGACCATGAGATGGAAGTCCAAACTATCAAACACAGGAGAGAAAAGAGACAGTTATAAATAAACATGTAAATATAAATAAATATTGTCTATGTACCACTATTCTCTGAGGTCCATTTTGTCCTTCCTGTAAAACACACAACACAAATCAAACCAGTCCAGTGTCTGAGTTGTGACACTTCAGAGTGTAGCCTGATCATTGCAACAAGGAAGAGAGGTGGTGCAGTTGGAGGGGATGGTCCTCTTCCACCCTGTTATTAACGGATTGTCAGTCATTAGTGTTCTGTGCTGATAGAGATACTTTCAAGGTCTTTCTTTCATTAAGTTCATAACTTCATAATTTCCCTACCCTTGGCAGCAGAAACATATTCTCCCGCTGTAAGAAACATTGTTTTAATGATTTAAAAAAGAGGATCAGAGGAAATCATAAAATTTCATTTTCATTTCTTTTCTTTTGCAACATAAAGTGAATATTTCTTTTATAAAACTGTTACACAAATAAAGTGACTGATTTATATAATTTGTTCTAGGGAGGAAAGCCACACAGTTTGTTGAAAGATTTAATCCCGCTGCTCTGCTGTGTCATATACGGTACATGCAAAACATTTACTCTTAATGGTCTTAGCTGAAATGTCACATTGTCAGCCATTTCATCGACAGCCAGCAAATAATCTCAGTAGGCCTACCTTGAATATTGGGATAAACTCCCTGTTGCCCTGAAACATGAAAAATAACATTGTCTGTGATATTTTATTTAATTTCAGCATAATGAACATCGCTTAGTTGGAATGCTTCATTTCTTAGCAGCCTACCACCATGTCAGGGTGCAAGCGGTTCCCTCCAAAGAAGATGCCATCAAACAGAGCCCTATCCCCTCCTCCAAACAGCGATGGAGGGATCCAACTAGGCTGAATAGTTTGATGAGGGAGAGAACACATTAATTAAGCTTTCATCTTATTCTCATCTCATCTGTGGTAATATTATCGCGTCAAGAGCTTACCCTTCCACTGGGGTCTCTCATGTTGGGCCTCCCACCTCTTGGAGGCCCTCAATGTTTCCCCCACTGCCGACCTGGCCCATGAAGAGTGAAGAATGGTGAAGAATGGGGAGCTGTATAATTGACCATCCGTTAAGTTGTCAGGTGATAGTATATCGTGTGGCGGCAGGGCTTCTATAATAAATAATTTCGTTCACAGATTGAGGTGGAAGGGCAGTGGGTGATGTGGGTCCCCCCCATGGCATCTTGCCTCCACCATGGACTCTCTTCATCTCTCTGTATAAAAAGAATCATTAATTAAGCAAAATTAAGCAAAGTAATTACATTATCAAGCTTTGTGATTATGCAGCTGGACCAGAAAGTCAATCACCCAAAACTATATATTGTAAACAAGATGCCAATCTTAATAAGACTACCAAACTGGATAATGGATAAATAGAAAATACCCTTCCATCACCCCGATCGGGAATTTCAGCAGATCCCCCAGGCTGGCGGTGCCCCCCATTAGCCCCTCCCACAGGTCACTGGGATCTCCATTTCCTGGTCCTCTAGAGGGTCTGTTGGGAAACCAAGGTGGCATTTCACCTGGCTACCGAAAATAAATTATGGTTATCATTTGTCAGTTTCCAATTCTTATGTTATGGATTAACCAAAAATATATGACGGGAAAGACAACCTAGCCATATTGGGCTGATGATCCCCACTCTAGCCAAGAGGGACCAATTGGTCCAGTGTTCCCTCTATCTCCACCCACTGGCTGTCTCCCTAATGGGGGATCTACTCCATTGTCATTGAGCTTTAATTCAGGTGTTGTTTTGAATTTAACACTCAAAATTATTTTGGCTTGTTCATACACTGATATAGACCTGAAATATCATTCAGCACACCCTATGTATCTAACACTTACCTGCACTGTGTCAGTATCTTTGTGTTGTCCAAGCCTCCACACATTGATACTTATATTAGACATTTGACATCGAGACATACCTACATAGTTCTCAAACCACCACCTCTGATTCATGCGTCGATGTGTGCAAGATGGCAATTATTACACACCCTCTGCTAATTATTATTTCAATATATTTCCACATACCTGAGTACCTGAGATAGATAACACTGGTAAACAACAGGCAACAGGAACTAACCAATGGAACAAAGGGATGCATGTTGTCTGGGTGTTGCATGTCATCTGCATAAGCCACATAGTTGCTTGACTTGTAATTATATGACCACTTAATCATCATGTTTGGCATTTCCCAATTTGGCAATACTGAGGGGTGGGGATCAAAAAGACAACACCTATTAACCTATTATCTGTCTGCATCTAGTTGTGGCCCACCAAAAGGGGGACATAGGAAGTTTCCCTGCTGCTATGGTCACCATGGATCTGGATCTGAACCACAAAATGTAATGACACATTTAAACTACTGAATTATGCTGAACTGTAATATTTAGGTATACCTTTTATTATTAATATCAATATTCACATGTGCAGCGACTGCTGATAGGAGTGAGGCCACAATACACAGGAATCCCATTGCTTATTAAGATCCTGCAAGAATATTTTTTTAATTTAATTCAAAAACAGAATTGAATTTAACTCAAAGATTAATTTGGCTAATTCATACCCTCAAATAGACCTGAAATCTCATTCAGCACACCCTTTGCAAAGCTGAGATAAATAATAGGAGGCAGCCCTAAGAAATTTCTTAAAACAACAAGATGCAACAGGAACAAAGGGATGCGTGTTATCTAGGTGTTGCATGCCATCTGCTGAAGCCACATAGTTGCTTAACATGTAATCATAAGACCACTTAATACCAGTACTGAGTGGCGGGGAGTCTGAGAAACTGTGCCTGCCTAACACTGGTAATATATTGGTCTGTCAAAAAATAGATGAATTCTCTTGAATCTTAAATTGAAACAAATACAATCAACCATAGTACATTATTCCTGATATAAGCTATCAAAAGAAAAGAAAAGAAAACAACATACTATCTAAACAAGGTTGAGATCTCTAATTATTAGCCACACCTTTCTTTCAAATGTGGAAATGAAAGATTTCATAATATTAACTATTATCACTTTCCCAACAATGCCCGAAGGTACTGATGACGTCAGGCCCTGTAACTGTATTTAAGAAGAGCTCACAATTCAATACAACAATATTACCTGGCTCAACAATCTGCTGAAAACAGTAAGGACTAACGGTAATGACATTGTTTTTTGAGTGTACATATATTTATATATGTACACTCAAAACTCAAAAAAAAAAAAAAAAAATATATATATATATTTCTATATTCTTTCTATGTTTGTAAGGTTGGTGAATTGGTGATTTTATTATCATTATTGACCAAATTCTTCATCTGAACAAGACTTCATCCTCTTGTTTCAACAGGTGGGATCACTGAAACCATGCTGAACATAATCTTGCTTGGATGCTTCCTGAGCCTCACTCTGGCTCATCCTGTGAGTGTGACATTCTTAAAGGGAATTACAATGTTCTTTTACATATCATCCAAGCAAAGTCAAACTTACAATTTACGTGTTTTCAACAGATTCAAATACAACCCATGCGTACTGCACGCTCTTTCTCCTACTCCGATGAGGTGTGTGCCTTCTGTAACCTATATAATATTCAACACAACTGACCTATTAAAAATCTTGAGAGTATCATCTATTTTCTATGTGATTCTAAATGTTTCTTATTTTCTTGTAGATGGAACGTAGTTATTATCCCGCCCAGCCCCATCTGACTCAAGCCCAGATGATACAACTCATATACAGCCTGCTCTATCCAGCTCCAGCTCCGGC
>CABFOQ010052545.1:20236-37105 GCA_900660455.1 Gephyroberyx darwinii
GTTTTGGATAAAAGCATCTGCTAAATCAGTGGTTCTCAATCCAGTCCTCCAGGACAGGGGGTCCTTGAGGACTGGATTGAGAACCACTGATTTAGCAGATGCTTTTATCCAAAACAGATGCTTTTATCCCTGTCACCTTTGTAAGGTGACAGGGTTTTGGGTTCAATCCCCATACTGTCAACCGAGACTCATGCTCTACCAACTGAGCTGTCCAGGCCGGACTAAAACTAAACATAACTTTAACTTCTAAGCCTAAACAAGCATTTTTTTCAAGTGTAAATGTTTGCCTTTGGTTTTCTATTTGAATGCACAACTGTAGTTACACATGCACACAATCAGACAAAATAACAAAACAAGGCAAACTGACCTGGAACATTTCCATACACAATCCCATCGACCTCTGTCTATTGACACATAACAAACTGGACTGCTTATTTTAGACCATCGTTTTGCAACAGCTGTCTGTGTTTTGCTCTCTGCAGGCTTTCGATGAAGCCATTTCAGAGCTTGACACACTGAGCGAAGAGTCGTACAAAGACAGTACGCTGATCATGCAGCTACTGAGAGACAACTTGACAGTAAGTTTGTCTGAAGTGCATTTCTTTAACATGGTTCAACCAACATGGATGACATGGGCAGATTTTGTGGACAGAATTGAACAATTTAGATTGTAGAAACAAGACTTATAAGAAGCTGGGTATTCTGAGTGTTGGCCCCTAAAAATGTTTTTAGCATTGTAGATAGACCATTAGACTACGCAGCACTAAAACTCTGTTTGAAATTAGTACAAATGAAATTACTTGAGACCATGCATACCTTGACTATAACAAACTGGTTTCATAGTACTATCAAGATTATTATCTAGACATTTTGTCCAGTGTCATCTTTTTTTCTTTTTAATATGCATGTGGTATTCTTATGGTTGAAGCAGGTGTTAATGTGTGTACTCTCTTCTTTACCCCTCTCTATTTTTTCTTTCTCCTTCTTCTACCCTCCCTCCTTCCTCAGCTGTGGACCTCTGACAACCAGGTTGAAGGCGAGGATGCAGAGGATTGAGACAGACCCCCCTAGTCGTCCCAGTTTGCCTGTCATCGTCCCGGCTCATTTTCATCATTATCAACACTGAGACCACCTCATCATCATCATTGTCGTCCAGCATTCTCTTCATCTCTTTCTTCTATTTAGTTTTCTCACCACCAGTCATCTCACTTCTTGGTTTACGATTTCTTCTTTTGTAGTTATTGTGGGGTTGGGGTCAGAGAGGGTAGGTTTGGAATTACGGGGTGGGAAGGTCAGTTCGGAAGTGTGGGGGCGGGTAGATTGGGAAGGGAAAGGTGTGTTTGGGGTTGGGCACTTGTCTGCTGACCTTTTTTGTTTTTGCGTGTGGGAGCAATAGGATGTTGCTTTATTAATGTGGTGGGTGAGGGGGCAAGTTCTCAACAGGTGACGTGCTGCAGGTTGAGTTTTTAAAGTCAGAAAACGGTTATACTGTATGTGTATCCTACTCATGGTAACAGTCTTGTGCTTGATTGACACCATCACTTGACAATACATCTGTGGTTTCACAACATCAGTCGGCTCCTCATATCTGAGGAGGCAGCAGTTATTAGTCCGTACTTAGCTAGAGAAATGATAACAGAAGTAAAGACAGTGGAGGTAGCATTGGAGAGCGCTGGAGACAGAAGGCAAGGTTTTGTTGGAACAGAAAGGTTACATTCCATTTACTGTCACTTGCTCAACTTTCTATTCCTCTTTATTATTTTTTTCCAGGTGACCTGCATTTGTATTTCTATGTATCAATTACGAGGTATAGAAAACTTTTACGAACAAAAGAGCACACAAGCTTGTTGCTGTTTTGTATAAGCAGAGCAGTAAGAATTTACCCCCATGTGCTTATCTAGTTACTGCTTTTTCCAATTAAGTTTTTATTTGTTTTGATTTTCCTGTTTTCTTTTGATACTTGCCTAAATTGCATGTGGCTAAGAAGTAGTTAGCGGAGAGGTAAGGGAGGTTGTCAGGCTGGCCAGCTTCATTCATGTCTTTGGAATTTTCATACAGAACACCCAAGCATAACTGTTATTTGGAGGGAAATATGTAATTTCATGTATGTGGAATAAAAAAAAGATAATTTAAAAGTTTCAAGTTGTCCACTTTGAAATGGGGCTAGTCCCACCAGAGGTCATTTCATGTTCCAAGGGTTTGTAGCTTATTAGTTTTAATATATTTCATGTCATATGACCCCAAATAATGTTTTGTTGCTGAGATCTCCAACCTGGGGAGTTCATGAAATTAACTATATTAATAGTGGTGGTGATGTTTCCTAATAAAGGGATACATTTGTGGATATATGGTTTGCAAAATGGGCTACTATTCTAACTCTGCTGCTCTATTTTGTATAAATCACTGTTTGGACAAGAATGAATGAGTCACTCTGAGGTGGAGGCAGAGGGCAAACGAGAGATCTGCAGAAGTCCTCCCTCTTATTACGCACCAGTTTGATTCAGAGTCTCCATTGCAAACACCCCCTTGTGGCTGTGGTCAATGATGCTTTTTGTTCCTTTGTAATGCGTCGCCCTGGAGCTACATCATACACATTTTGTTCCTCTGGAAAACCAAGTCTCCCTGTGCCCGGGTGAATTTAACAACTGCCCTACAAGTACGCAGGCCCCATCCTTGAATATACTGGAGACATTAAAGCTTGCTGGAAATTTGCAAAATCTCATATCAAAAAAACTAATCTAATTACAAAAAACTGTCCAATCTGAAATCAAGGTGAGACACTACAGAACAAAAATATATGGAGCAGACTGAGGTATAACCCTTTTCTCTCATTTGAATTCGATGTGCTCCATTACCATTTCTCAAGCCAACAGCTGAAGGAAGGAGGATTTGTTTTTTCAAACCAAGCCCTCTGGGTGTGTCTGTCCCACTGCCATGCGTCCAGGATGTGGGAGGGCACTGCAAAGCTACCACAGAGGAATCTTGAGCAGCAGTACCATCTATTAAACCTTACTCAAGAAAGAAAGTACCATCCTTACTCACCAGAGAACTATCCTAGCAGACTCTCCTTCAATCTGGAGTCTAAACTTGGAGTGATCTATTGCATTTACTCCCCTCCTGTCCTTTTGTCATACTTTGTCTGCTTGCTTGGTTTGGGTGTTGACTGGTTTGACAAGTTAAAGCATAGACTGATGTACGAGCATATGGGCACACTCCATTTGAGTCCATATAGCAAACCAAATACAAAAGTCAGTCATATCTTTGGTTAAGTGATTTAATGCCCTGTGTATTTCTTGGCATCCAACTGAAAAGCTGTGATTGAGTGAGAATCCCACTTGTAAGGGCCCTGATATGATACATTGCACATTATCACAAGAGGACACTAGATTATAATCATGCCAGACATTTTGCGCCTTTACGGCTGCCATTAGCAACCCCAAGTTCCGTAAATCAAAATGAAATTAAAGAATGGTACAATTCAGCTAGTGTTGCAGGAAAATAGACGGCCGAGAAGCTGTGAGGAATTCCAGACATGTACAGAGCCCCAGCAACATCTCTCAAGGACCACGGGAAGGTGTAAACTCATACCCCCTTTCCACCAACACGAACCTAGTTGTGGTTCTGGGCTGGTGCTAGTGCCGGTTCAGAGTTGATTCAACTTGCGAACCTTCTAAGAACCGGTTTGCTTTTCCGCTGGCTAGAGAGCCACGTCATTACGTCAGACAGCCCTATTGTTATTCTCAACCCTCCTGGTTCTTATCTATGTGCAGACTGGATAACGTCACTGGACTGATGGTGAGATAGGGATTAGGTATAAAAGGGGAAAACCACCTTAAAACAGAATAAATGCTGTAAGATAGCATTAAAAACTATCCACATGGAGGCTGTCCGTTCAGTGAGCTTAATGAAGTGAACAGAGGCATGTACAGCATCACTTACAGTCATACTGGACAATGAAATGTTTTGGATGAGGCACGTTCCAACAGTGTAGGTTATTCTAAAATCACACATCCATATATAAAAGCAATTTAAAAAATCGTTGAACTACTGTATCACATTAAATATGGACATACGATGCGTTCAGATGTATGGAATTGAAATGTGTCACGTTCCCTATGTGGTAATTCTATGTAACTATCATGGTGATGTAGTGTCTCACTCACACTCATTCTGTGGAGAAATGAAATAGACTATGGTGTTATCATTTGTTGTTAATAATAATGATATTGACGATGTAATATATTATTCATCCCTGTACGGAAATTCTCTTTTCTCGTCAGCGCCCCTGGAGCTAATGGGGATTCAGTGTCTCTCTGCACCCCCTGCTGGCTGTGAATAGGTAGAGCAGAGTCTCAGGTTTGTCCTTGAAAAGAATTTACAAGGATTTCTAAAATGTCGCTGTTTAGCTACTGCTCAAGAACTATACTACTTGCCAGATGAATAACCTTTAATATTACTTCTCGATCATTTACGTTCTTCTTTTTTAAAAAAAAAAATCCCAACTGTGTGTTTGTTTCGCAATAATCCACGCTAGACCATGCTTTAATCCTTTCTTCCAGTCTTGGCTAATGACTGGTCTTGGGTGTTCTAAAATCACTGCAAAATGAAGTCTTAATTTACTGCCTAAATGATAAACACCATCTTTTAATTGAGTAATTGAAATCGATTTACTCGTAGTGTCTCGCGAGAGTCGTGACGTCAACCTCGGGGATGAACGTGTATGGTTTCGACTGGACTCGGGAAACCTCTACCGTCCTTCCTTTCATTCCTATAATCCGTCTGCGTAGGGTGTGCTCCGGAGCTAGTCTCGGCACACATTTTATTATTATGAAACAAACCAAAAGCTAGAGTATACACGCAGACATATTTTTATAAGAAAAAAAATAATCGGTGAAGCAGGATTTAATTTGAAAACCCAAGCAACGCGAAGAAGACACAGAATTGGAAGAAAAAACCGAAAGACGCAACGAGAAGAACGTTAGCAAGCTAATCAGTTAGCATCATTGTTGAAAGCGTGGGTGAACGTTTGCCAGTAATATTGTTAACCATTGATTTTTTTTCCCAATTGAAGGGCTTTGTCGTTCCATTTTATTGTACTTAACAATACTGGCTTTGTATATTACCGGCGACTTAGTTTGTTTACTGGTTGTGGAAGAATACAAATTTAGAATTGGGAAGTTGTGCGAGCCATCTCAGCTAGGCCACACTCCGACATTTCGCTAATCGAGCTAACTAGTCCACGTTGCTACGCTAGCGAGTAGTTTGTCTGCGCTCTAATTTTCCGAGATATTGAAGTTAGCAAATAAAGCGACCAAGAAGGACAGTCATTCCATACCGAATGCTGTTCTAGTCCGACAGTTGCCAACCAGATATCGAACTATTTTTGCCCCGTATCTTTCCCCCTCGTGCACTGTCTGAGAACACGCGTGTTTCGACATGAATCCCAGCGCGCCCAGTTACCCCATGGCCTCCCTCTATGTGGGAGACCTGCACCAAGACGTTACCGAGGCCATGCTCTACGAGAAATTCAGCCCGGCGGGGCCTATTCTCTCCATCAGAGTGTGCAGGGACATGATCACCCGCCGTTCCCTTGGTTATGCCTATGTCAACTTCCAGCAGCCTGCTGATGGTAGGTGTACTAGGACGGAATATAGCATCGACATCTATGCACAGGAAATATGTTACACGATCGGACTCCCATTTTGTATTAGTACAAAACGTGCTATCAACAGATAATCAGCCCTTACTGCATCTGTCTTTGGACATATAGCGTTTGTGTTTTATTAAGTAGGTTCTGAGATGGGAAATGTTCACATCAGTTGTCTATTTTATTTTAATATCAGTGGAATGTATTTTAGACTTTAATGTTCAGGTGACAGCATCCAACACTTGATGCGTTTGTAATGTGATTTCTTACATGTCATTAAACAGTATAGGATCCAGTTGGTCAAGTCTAGGTTCTAGAAGACTACAAAACAAATGCTGTGGCCAACCTTAGTGCTAGAGGCTAAATAAAAACTGGTTTGGAGTTTTGATCGGGTGTGGTCTGTTTTTCAGCTGAGCGTGCTCTAGACACCATGAACTTTGATGTGATCAAAGGCAGGCCTCTCCGCATCATGTGGTCGCAGCGTGACCCCTCACTGAGAAAGAGTGGAGTGGGCAACATCTTCATCAAGAACCTGGACAAGTCCATTGATAACAAGGCACTGTATGACACCTTCTCCGCCTTTGGAAACATCCTCTCCTGCAAGGTACATGGGGAGACGCTCCTCTTGTCTGTGTCTGCGAGTGGTCAACAGCACAGACTATTTGCTCTGCATGCCTCAACATTGCACTGGTGTGAAATGGATTGTTTGTGTGCGTGTGCGCATTAGACTTTTGATTTGCATGATGTTTTGAGATTGCTCCTTATGTGCTTAAATATCCTCTTTCCAAGGTGGTTTGTGATGAAAATGGCTCAAAGGGTTACGGCTTTGTGCACTTTGAAACCCACGAGGCCGCCGAGCGTGCCATTGAGAAAATGAACGGCATGTTGCTCAATGACAGAAAAGTGTAAGTGGGACTATAATTACCCTCTTGAATACACAAATATGTTTATGAGCCAATTTGATACAGCGTTGACACTTACATGTAATCAAAGGAGGTTGTTTTGCGGGTGTTTAACTGCATCTTGTTGACTAACTCAACTGCCAGTCCCATAGTGTAGTCTTTCTGATTCTATACAACCCAGATGAGCTTGACAAACTTCCCAGAGAACTGGGCATCAAACGGGGCTTAAAATACATTTTGCCCCATTATATAAACTGGTGTTTCTGTGTAGATTCAATATATAATATATTGGGCCATAATTTCTTAATTTGCCCCCAGAGTTTGCTTAATTCGCAAACAGCCTTTCAAATTGGTACAAATGAGTTGTTCTTATAACTTGCACTTTGTGGTTAACACAACAGATTTGTTGGACGCTTCAAGTCACGTAAAGAGAGAGAGGCTGAGCTTGGTGCCCGTGCCAGAGAGTTCACCAACGTTTACATCAAGAACTTTGGGGAGGACATGGATGATGAGAAGCTGAAGGAGATGTTTGGGAAATATGGTGAGCGTATGACTTATTTTTTGCCGGACAGCAGAGCAGAGCGTTACACAGCATGAAGAGACTAGTAACATTTTAATGAGGCTGTATTTGGACACCAGTGCATTGCAATGTTGAGTTGGCCTTTAGAGATGTGTTGATAAGTGATTGTCTTTTCCAGGGCCGGCCCTCAGTATCCGTGTTATGACTGACGACAGTGGCAAATCCAAGGGATTTGGCTTTGTCAGCTTTGAGAGGCATGAGGATGCACAGAAGGTTAGTGACACCTCATGTCTCCCTAGATGTGGGACATGGAAGAAATTGACCCATACTGTACTGAATGAGAACCGGAAATGCCTGCTCAGTTACTTTGAATAAATTTAAGAGGGCATATATTTCTCATAAGTTTGTTTCAGTGGAACTTCTTTTGTCTATGCAGGCTGTGGACGACATGAACGGCAAAGAGCTCAATGGTAGGCAGGTGTACGTGGGCCGTGCACAGAAGAAAGGAGAGCGCCAGAACGAACTGAAGCGCAAATTCGAGCAGATGAAACAGGATCGCATGACCAGATACCAAGTTCGTTGGCTTTCTACCCATTTTTGCCATGTAGTCATAGTGTTGATCTTGACTGTCATGTCTTTGCTGATGGTCACAAAACATTAAGCTCTTATTGTTGCTTTACCTATACCAGGGTGTCAATTTGTATGTGAAAAACCTGGATGATGGCTTGGATGATGAGCGTCTGCGTAAAGAATTCTCTCCATTTGGAACCATAACCAGTGCTAAGGTAAAGTCACATTGAAGTTTTAATTTTTTTTAATATCTTAATTACAAACTGAGTTGTTGAGTAAGAGGCTTTTATTGTTTGTCCTTTAATTAAAAAATCAGTCATAATCCAGCGGAACATTTATTTCATATACCTTCAATAGTTGGACTTGGACCTGTTTATCTTCTCAGCCAAGTTGTTTTAAGTGTTTGGCTCCTGCCAAGTAGATGTTATTAGTCTCAGGGCCATTTTGCTTTACATCTAAAAGTCATGGACACTCAACACAAGACAGATAATCAGAATCAATAATTTTCCTAATAATTTCCTTCCCCATAGGTGATGATGGAGGGTGGCCGCAGCAAAGGCTTTGGCTTTGTGTGCTTCTCTTCCCCAGAGGAGGCCACCAAGGCTGTGACAGAGATGAATGGGCGTATTGTTGCTACCAAGCCATTGTATGTGGCCCTAGCCCAACGCAAGGAGGAGCGTCAGGCCCACCTAACTAACCAGTACATGCAGAGGATGGCTACTGTCCGCGCTGTGCCCAACCCTGTCCTCAACCCCTACCAGCCTGCTCCACCCTCTGGCTACTTCATGGCTGCTATACCTCAGGTGAGAGATAAACAGAAGGGTTGGCCAGAAGGGTTTGCACAGGACTGTAAATATCTTTCACTGGTCTTTTTTTCAAGTGTAAATTGATGGTGCCAATCAGTTTGTTACTTTGTTACTTGTTACTGCTTGATTCCAGGTAGATGTTTGTGTAGGCCAGTGGTCTCCAGTCATGTGCCATGGAAGGCCAAGAGTATGCAGGTTTCCATCGCAAACAAACACCAAAACCAGCTCATTTCACTAACTAGTTTCCCCCTTTGGTTGAAGTTGTGCTGATTTGTGAAATGCGCTGGTGTACTGTGTGGTTGTAATGAAAACCTGCATACTCAAAACCACTGGCTAGACTATTAGGAAAGGAAGGACAGGGTTAATAGGAAACAGGAACAGTTAAGTTCATCTGCAGTTCTTTCTGGTGTGATAACCAGACTGCTGGTCCTCATCCTCCTCAGGCTCAGAACCGTGCTGCGTACTACTCAGCCAACCAGCTAGCCCAGCTCCGCCCCAGCCCCCGCTGGGCCACTCAGGGAGTGCGACCACAACGTGAGTAACCACTACATTGACATCACGTTGTATTTCGTGGGTCTGTTACTTCATCTATTTGGACATTCTATCAAGTGGAATGTGAAGCGATGCTTTAGAGTAGAAATAAAGTAAAGAATTGGTAGCACCTCCCCTTTCTCATCCTTGAGCAAATAACTTAATCCACTGTGGATCTACCCCATCTTTGTAGACCTAACTTAATAGAATTAAATAGTTTTTTGTGTAAGATTTTTAGGTATGCACTCATCTAACAGTTTTTTTTCTCCTTCCTTCTTTCCTCCAGACTTCCAGAACATGCCCAATGCCATGCGTCCGTCCGCCCCCAGGCCACAGACCTTCAACACCATGCGTCCCACCACCCAGGTCCCACGCATGATGACTTCCCAGCGTATGCGTGAGTATTGAGGGTGACACAGTGCAACAGTTTTCCCCACCCAGACCTTTGGTTATTGTTTTAGAATAAAGTTGCGTCAGGTCAGGAAGCAACAGAACAAAAAGGCAATTGCACAAATGGACATGAATTGCATCACCCCCGATATACACTGTTCTATATGTATTTGTAATGCAGTGCCATCTTCATCATCTCCTCTCTCCACAGCCACCCAGGCCCTTGGTCAGCGCCCTGCCAGTGCTTCAGCCACTGCTGCCCCAGTGCGTGCCATGCCGCAGTACAAATATGCCGCTGGTGTACGCAACCCCCAGCAACACATGGCCTCCCAGCCACAGGTCACTATGCAGCAGGTAAGAATCTCAACCCATTTTAAATGTTTTAATATACTGCACAGCTCTGAACGCAGCTTGAATATCATTTTGAGTTCATGAATGTGTAAACAAGATCATATCCAGTTAGTTGGAGTGTAGATTATGCAATATGGCAAATAAGGTCAAGTTAATACTATCTGATGTAGGATTTTAGAACAATTTGAGTGAGGTTAGCCTTGGGTCTGACCATAATGGAGATCTGTTTTTTCCCCCTCTAGCCTGCTGTGCATGTCCAAGGACAGGAGCCCCTGACGGCCTCTATGCTGGCTGCTGCCCCACCTCAGGAACAGAAGCAGATGCTGGGTTAGTGCTTAGTATAAACTGTTGCCTCATGATGATTTAGTCTGAGCACGGTAGTATATAGATATCAAGTACTTATTTGACCTACTTCACCTTGGTTCCTATATTGGAATAAACAGTTGTTTGAGTGCCTGTTCTTCTCCCCTCAGGTGAGCGTCTGTTCCCCCTGATCCAGAACATGCACCCCACCCTGGCTGGCAAGATCACCGGTATGCTGCTGGAGATCGACAACTCAGAGCTGCTCCACATGCTCGAGTCACCTGAGTCACTGCGCTCAAAGGTCAGTTAATGACTACTATTTCAAATAAATGACTATAAATAATATGTATGTAAACCCATATTTGCTAGAACTGTATTGTCTTTTTGTGTTTTGTTTTCCTTCCCTTTGTTCCTCTTCTGAATTTAAACGAGCCAGTATGCCATACAGCCTCGTCACAAGGCATAATGACTCAGTGGATTAAGTGTGTGTAGTCTGTTGTGCATGGCATGCAGTTTTAATGAGAACAGTCCCTGTGCAGTGGTTAACTTAGTGTTGTGTTGTAGGTGGATGAGGCCGTTGCTGTGCTTCAGGCCCACCAGGCCAAGGAGGCTGCTCAGAAGTCCACTACTCCTGCTGGGGTTCCTAGTGTCTAAGAAGGTGAGGGCAGGATGTTATTTGGATGTATTGGATTAAATAATTAGACTGAATAGGTTTAAGTGGATTATTGATATCGACTTATCACATGAGTAAAATGAACAATGGCATTATTGGTTAGATGATAATTCTGCACTCCAGTATAAGTTTTTTTTGTTTTCTCTTACAGCTTGAGCATGTTGAAACCTGCTTCACCGATGGAAAAAGAGAGAAAAAAAATTAAACATTGAAAAACCTAAAACTCTGAAAACATCGCAAAATTATAAATTATTTCTTAAAAAAGAGATGAAAACAATTGACTCTGCCAGGTCTAGAGATGGTTTGACTAGACCTTGTTTATAAAGCAAAAGTTTGTTTAAAAAAAAAAGTAAAATATAGAAAATTGAGATAAATTTGATGAATGCATTCCTCTGTTTTATGTCATTTTACTGTGTCAGTGCTCAGAATATCAGCTGTGTGCAGGTAGGTGATAGCTGAGCATTTTGAAAAGTAATTTGTATCGTAAACTACTGGCTCTAATAAATTCTCGAACAATATTTGTGCCTCCGCTGTTTCATCGCTCTCCCTTCCAGTTTACATGCACTAATAGTGTTATGCATTAAATGACACCAATTTGATTAATGTATTTGTAGACACATAGGTCCTATTTATACCAAATGGGCCAAGGGTTTTTTCCTGCAGGTTGCTTTTTCATAAATTATTTCCTGCCATCTTGTGTTCAAGTCATACTCCTATAACAGGATCTTCGGGTTTTCATTCCAACCAAACACTACACCAGATGATTTAGTGACTATGACTAGTTTCTAGTTAAAGGTGTGCCGATTCGTGAAATCACTTGTGTAGTGTTTGGTTGGAACCAAGTCCTGCAGACTCCCCATGACGCATGTTGCCCATCCCTTAATATCAGTCTTTTACCACCAGGTGTCGCTGTGGTTCAATGAAATTATTCACTAGAACTCATTGTGGCAGTTTTCTTGGGGCAGGTATCAACATGAAACTAATATCTCTTAAGAGAATATCTTTATTGCCTGCTGTTATGTAGTATTAGCTGTTGCTGTCCGTGGAGTCTGACGACAGATCAGGTCTGAGACTTTGGCTCCTTAATGTGTTGAGGGTATTTTGCACTCTAGGGTAGGCTGTATTATTGCTTTATATCTAAAGATTAAAACATTAATAGGGTACTATGAACTGATGAGTCAGTATGGTGCAAGAAGTGGTGACCGCCAAACACACACAGACATGTAGGGTGGCTGTGGAAATTAGTCCTCTGCATTTAACCCATCCTTTACGCTGCCCCTCCAGGGCCAGCCAGGAGCAGTGGGCAGCCCTCTACGTCGGCGCCCAGGGACCAACAGCTCCAGATCTTTATGTCCACGTCAGGGACAGGACAGGAGGTGGTGATCTTTGTGCATGTTTTTTTAATTGAGGTTCTTATTGTGGAAGCTGACCCCATGTGAGCACGGGGAGACCATGCAAACTCCACAAAGAAAGGCCCGGGAGATAACCCACCTGGGCAGGAATCGAACCCAGGACCTTCTTGCTGTAAGGCAGCAGTGCAAGCACTGTACCACTGTGTGTGTATCATAGATGATACTCAGCATCCACAGAAAGTAGGACAGCTTTGCATAACTAAGTAACACTGCTGCTCACAGCTGTTGAGCAAAGCGTGAATTGCACTGTGTTGGGTGTGCTACTATGTATCAAAATATGGATATACTCTATTTCATTAATGGAACAAATAAGGATTTTATTGCTTTTATGCCCCCGTCTGCCTCTGGGTTGGAGTTGACTTGAATGGAAACCCACACAGCAAATTTTCCAGTGTTGATTTTTCTATTAGACTTATTTTGAGTTGATGTGTCGGTTGGAGTGGTGTTAGTCCGCTCAGAAATTTGATACGGCTCTGAGGTGGCTCTTCAGAACTGTCAGAAGGGGTAAATTAACTCTGACGGGTGTGGATATATGTAAACACTGACATAGTGTTGATTTTTACACTCCCAGACATAAATGAACACTGACGATGTGGCTGTGTGCTAATGTTGGAGAGACCAAAGCCTAGAGGACACCTACAAGATAAAATTGACTTTATTAAAAGTTTCTGCTTAGTTCTTAGTCCCTGAAAACACTGCAAAATTTAGACTGAAGGATTGGAGCACAACACTTTATTTTGTTTGCTAAATGTTTTTTTTTTTTTTTAGCTATATACTTGCATTCTATTCATGTACAGTGAGTTGAGCCCTGCCCTGTCCCTACTATAAGGAAGGGCACTGCATCCCTCAGCTGGTATCTGTTCACTGCCCTCTGTTTACATTTGTTGCAGTGGTCTGTTTACTGTAACTATCCCACCACTTCTACGGTTATTCCAACTGCTTCTACGGTTATTCCAACTGCCCCACTTCTGTTTACTTTCCAGTACTTAAAATAGGACACTGTTACCTGTGTTAATAGTGCTGAAAATGCCATTTCATCACATCTTCCCTCCTTCAAACAAAGATAATCCTTCCAAGCGGAGGGGACTTGGCGAGATGTCTTGGAACGGAGAGAGAGGTGAATGTGTCAAGAGGACGATGGAGCAGGCCTAGTAGGACTAATGTGAAGTTTCCAGAACACTTATTTTCACAAGGGTGTTTTTTTGTCATCTTTTTGTGGGAAATGCTGTTGGCCTAATCAACCACTTGACTGGTTTCATATAAGGAGTATCTGTAATGATTCAGTCTGGTGTTCTGTGCTTAAAACCCATACAGTATGCTGTCGTGTAACCTTGCCAGAAAAGTAAATTCACCTTTTCTCTTACATTGTTGTTTACACTGTTGTGGGCAATCTACTCTCCTTGGGTAGTTTTTTTCTTTATTTAGACAGGAAAGTAGATAGGGAGATGAGAGAGAAAGCTCTGGTGGTATTCAATCCCAGGCCGGGAGAGACACTTATGTGGTTCCGGGGGGATTTGGAACAAGTATACATTTCATATATCAACACAAGAGTAAGACAAGCAGGGATAATAGATTTGCAGCACATTGGACGTGTTGGAACAAGAATGCATTTTGCACAACGTACAGTAATGAGTCCAGGCATTTAAAAAGGTCATGGTGAAATAAGCCATGAGACTACAAGATGGCCCCTTCCACCCCATGTCCACTACACCAGACTGTATCCATGCTGCCCCCTCCTCCCTAAGCCTGCCAAACCTGGCAGGAAAGTCAGACATCATAAACCTGGCCGTCCAACTTTATAGGGGGGTGCAGGCTCTTCCAGTGTCTCGCCTAACACTCCAACACAAACACTCCCAGGCTAAAGATCTCCCCTTATTTAAGTTGGACCAGAGTGAACATATTTCAAAACCTGATACAGTACAAAACCGACCCCAAACAACTTTTCACTGGGACATCTCGAGATAATCCAGCTTTGACTCTTATGATATTCGTCCATATCTGCTTATAGTTCACTGTTTTTTCTTAAGGGGTGATAGGTTTTATGGTTGTTAAACCAGTTGCTATGGACAGAGAATTGTCTGGACTTTGATTCTGAAGATTGAAGATGACACCAGGTGACCCTGCTATATGGCCTTGAGCCATATGCAACTAAACAAAATCTTAGTTGGCTAATAACCATACAGTTTTTGAGGGAATTAAAATTCCCTAAGACTATTTACACGAAAAAATTATGGTAATGGTAAATCTGCAAAGCAAGACTACACAAAACAAGTTTGAGAGGCTCTGTTCAATCAACAGCAAATGTCCCAGTCACAAGAATCTTCCAGCAAACGTATTTTTCTTTGTGTGCTCAGTAATGCATCCATCCAGTTAATCAGTGGTAAATAAAAGGTGGGTAAACTATTACATACATTTGGTAATCACGGTGAGACTAAAAACACCAATACAAATTAAAAGCATTAGCTTACATTTTGCCCTTAAAACCCTTCCTCCTATCAATTTGACACTAGTGTATACGATGCATTTGTGTCAGGAAGCTGTATGTCAGTCTAAAAGGGGTGGGTAAACAGTATTACTCAAAAAAGGTTTAGGTAGTTAACAAAGTGAGTTTACCCTCCATTACATCCCTGTTACCATACGTAAACTTCGGCGCAGAGATGAACATCAACCTTCAACCATCAAACTTTTGTCAAGATCTCGCGATGTGATTTGAATTTGTGAGCTAGAACGAGAACAGCGAACAACAGAGCGAGCCTCAGAGGAGCTGTTGTTCAAGACGGAACGGATAGGTGGGACCAACGACCGAGGAAAATAAGTGCTGCTAGGCTACAGGAACTGGAAAAGTAACTCACAATACTGCACGGGCGTGAAGGATTTACCGAAACGATTTTGGAAAAGGAGAACGCTATTTTGTTGCTGTCGTCTGGAACAAGTGTCACTAGCAACAGACGGTACGTTCTCATCGTTTCTAGCTAACCCTAGCTAGCCAGCTGCTAATGTTCGCTGTCTTTGCTAACGTTAGCTGACTGACATTCTGATTACCGTCAAGAAAGCAAACTGGGACCTTGTAGAGAATGTCCACTGGTTCTAATATTACTTGCCCCGTCTTCTGTCTCGACGTCTAACGTTAGACGTCATTTGTATTGGGGATGAATGCAATGTTGCAACTATGTTGCAAGCTAATGATAAGTCGAAGAAAACGCTAGCCAGTTTCTATTATAGAAAACACAACACAGCTTAACTCTTATTTCACTATCACTCAATATCAATATATTCAGCTGGTTACCAATTTACGCTTGTTAGATTCCCGTTTGTAATGTTAGCCAGCTGAAGACGGCAGCTAACCGTTAATGTTTGAGTTGTCTTCAACCAACGAAAAGTAGTCGTGTGTGCGCGCGTGCGTTTTAGAGATGGCAGGGAAATGTCTGAGAGTATTCTCTGATTCTATAATGATGTTATGATACATAACGTTAATTGCCAACAGCATCGTAACCGGGTGCTGTGCAAAGAGATGTGGGTTGGTATGACTATCACACAGACTAAATTATGAAACCGCAACCACAACTTGGACAAGATAGCTATTGTAGATGTAGATTATTGAGGTTTTTCCACATCTAATAGATAGGTTTTCATTTCTGAGTGTGTTTCTTATACTTCATTCTTTCTGGATTGTGGGCTTTGTCAGGTGACATAGTGATGAATTTGTCAGGTGCCTTTGTCAGGAGCTTTGATGCTCCTTGACACCTTGCAATCTGAGATGCAAGTGATGACTACCACTCAATGTGGGCAAAAAGCACACTTAATGTCATGATATATGGATAACTTGGATGAGCTATATTGCCTGCAGCAGAGATAGAGTACAATGGCAAATGTTGTTGACCCTGATGGGTAGCCAAATTACAAATCTGCATTAACTCAAAATATTCTTTTTGTATCATGGTATATTGGTTAGCATCATGATATGCTTTATAAATAGGACTCATCTGTATAGGTTTATCTGCCATTAAGCAGCTCTAGCCTAAGTCTGGAATAGAAGGAAGATGGCCTTATAAACAGCCTACAGATTAACCATTCAAAATGTCTGGCTCAGATAGCTTTGTACAGTGAGTTCCCAATTAATCCCAGACTTGAGTCTATCATTATACAATGGTGAATGTGTTTATTCAGGTACAAGGTGTGTGAGTACGTGTGTCTTGTGTGACTTCACTTTTAGTCTCTCTGGACACATCTGTATGCTGTTGTTGCATGTACGGATCACTAGCTTGTGTTGCTGTGGGGCCTAACCCAGGGAATACCAACTTAATACCAAGTCTAAATGAACTCTGGTACATGTATAGACTCTGTGCAGTAGAGCGGCAAGTGTGTCCCACTTCCCCAGCAGCCCTCCAGTGTAGTCCTTACTCTTGGCTTTTCAGTGTTGTTCAGACTCATTACTCTTGGCTGAAGAAAGACTGAAACACATGGGTCATGTGTTTTGGCAAACACAGCAGTTGCCCTGTGAATTTCTTTTGGTGATGGTGCCGAGTCAAGGCAGTATATCAGAAATGGAGGGTTCTGTTGTACAGCCAAAAGGCAGTTGCCCTCTGAGTTTTATTTGGGGAACCTCAGCCTAGGTTCTGTTGTGTGGGTCTTAGGTTGAGAAATGTGCCCAAGTAACACCAAAGAGCCTCATAATATTGCATTTCTCTCCCAGCAATTGGTTTACTCGGACATGTGAGGTTTCATTATTTATTTGTGGGATATTTGTAGGCACCTTGTGTCTAT
>CABFOQ010052546.1:0-30284 GCA_900660455.1 Gephyroberyx darwinii
GTTATAGTTGTTTGCACATCTTTTTAGCGATAGGATCCCCTTTTACATATTGAAGGGCAATAGAGAAGGCTTGACTATTTCCTATATGCCGGCAGCATATAATTTAATTTGGCATGTCTTCTGCACCACAAGCCAAACACTGACTAACTGATGCAGATGGGTTCAACCTGCTATTGTGTGAAACCTCTCCGCTGTTGAAGAACATCTGTATAGTAATGGAAACTTTGTACTTATATGTAGAAAGTCTCTCAAAATCCAAATCTGGATTGCTTCAGGCAACATCCAGCTGATGGAATGGAAATCTCTCATCTGAAAAGTCACCTTTGATAGAAACCCATAATCAGTGAAGACTGATTCCAATTACAGCCATGAAAGGGAACATGTTACAACCCCATTGTGACTACTGGTCTCCTCTTCTATTTCAAAAGGTTATGCAACCTTAGCCCACCCTAAACTGTTCATACAGTGTGGCCTTAGACGACACTTATTTATACAGTTACAGGACTCACATTCCCCTAACTTCAGAAGGACTGGGAGCTGCTTCTAACAGCTTTTGCTTCCTCTTTTCTCACTAATCTAATTTCTGCCATGGAGGCCTGGCGATAGAGAGGGAGAACTCAAGTGCATACAAAAGCCGGGGTATTACTTCCCAAGAAATGCTCTGCTGATTCCAGCCAAAGTCAACTTCCACCTAATATTGGATATTAGGTCATTTTCAGAAAATGCAACTTGTAACTCAGTAACTTGCTAGACAAGGGGGGGAAACACTCTAGAAGAACCCTTCTGAAACCTGCTCCAACTCTTATCAGGACTATAAGATGATTACTTGGTTCCTTATCTTTCTCAACACATAGAGGTAGGCCCAGATTGTATCAGCAATGGTTACGGAAATTAAACGATGGCTAAACACTGCTAATGCATCAATACAGTGCAGACTGAAATAAAGCAAAGAAAAATATTTACCGTACAGTATCGGAGAGAAGGGCTGTGGTAAATTTCAACAAGGAGATTTCCAGATATTGTAAGGGCCTCACATTACAATAACATTAATCAGTGCTCTGGCACCATTGTTTGGCAGGCGATGATGGGAGTTTGCACTCTGCCAATCATCACTCCTTAATACAGTAGAGGTGTAGGAGTGGTGGAATCTCTGACGGACACATCCAGTCAGGATGTCCCACAGTTGCCCAGCCAGTGTAAACCAACCACGACAAAAACATTACGGTGATAAGGAGGTGCTGGTGACAACTAATCAAAAGTGATTGTTGTTCCTTAGCTACTTTCCTGCGTCTGTACCGCTCTCACCCGTCTGCTGGTATGTGAACTTAATTCATTCCATATACATACTTTACCTTCCTCATAACAACACATTTTATTTCCTTCCTTCCAAAGCACTTCAATATTAATCCCCCAAAGCAATGCAGAGGAATTTTCCATGTTGTACACAAAAAGATATGCTTTGCTTCTATTACAATATCACTTTACAGCTATTACTGTATAATGTACAGTGAGAAAGAGTAGAGGGTAGTGATTACATCTTTCAATTACTAATAATTAAGACTTGTCATGTGAAAAGCTAAATACATTTTGAAACTTTTTAGATACTATTTTTTAATACTACATTTACAACTTCAGTTTCCACAAAACATGAACATGAAGATGTTCTAAAGGAATTCATTAAGAGTAAATGATCAAAAATTGCCTGATCTCAGGACCTGCAGTCCCCACCACTCATTTAAATTTACATTTTGTAAACCTGGTAAAACTGCAAAATAGACACATATAATATTGTTTCAGTCTATGCACACTTACTTTTCAAGAGGCATTCTTGCCTGTTTTTAGTTACTGATATTGAGATCTGGGGAATACCGGCAATGACAGCAGATCCACAGGGCAGCTAATGCTGAAGGCTGATTGTGCAACAACTCCCAAAGAGATGTCAATACTAAAACATGCACAAGTGTCTGCTAAAATGAAAAATCTCTTTAAGTGTCTCTTTAAGTTTTTATATTCATACCTGCTCCCAGTCCAGTGCCTAAGCCAGCAGTTCCAGCACCTCCTGGCACCAAACCACCTAGGCCCACACCACGTCCCCCTCCATAACCTCCGGCTGTAAGGGTCACACAGAGGCAGGTGCCATCATCATCATCATTATCATCATCATCATCATCATCATCATTTAAAATCACCATTATCTTCATCATCATCAACCATTATCAACCTTTCATGAGTGAACTGTTTAACAGACTTCACACCTCCACACCTCACACCTCATAATGCCTTCAAATAAACTGGCTTTATACTACTGGTTGGTCCTGAACAGCATGTTTACTGCCGCAGCAACATGGAACTCCCAGCTCTTACCAAACTATGGCTGTGTCGACAGGGGACCTGTCATCAGAGCACAAACCTTTTCTTCTTGTTATTTTTAATGTAAAACTTAAACCTTTGTGTGCTCCTGACAACGTTTAAATCTTAGCATGTATTTAGCGCTAAGAGCGCTCGGCACAAGATGTTTTTATAATATTTCAACTTTTAGCATAAGACCACCACATTTCAGCAGGTTTTCAACAGGTTTTCCAATAGTGTCATCACAACAACAATAGCAATAGCAATAGCAGTTCTTCCTGGAAGCATCTGTTTAGCACTACAATCAAAAAAGAGAGGTGGACACAGGGTCAAAGTTGTTCAGCAAATCTGAGCTGAAGCCATGCCAGGACATTGCTAGATCCACCACCACAACAACAATTGGAGTGTGAAGAGTTATCACCCCAGTCCTTAATGTCCTGGTTGGTGTGTTGTAGCTACAGTGTAGTATGCATGCAGTGCAGAGTGTGTCTGCTATGAATGTGTGATAAGACAAAGGTCAGACAGAATAGCCACTTCGGGTATCTGTCCCAGGCTGCACTTTAAAGCCAGTCGGGGCCATGGCTATTTAGACAAGGACGTCAGGGCCGAGAAAGAGCTTAGCAACAGTACTTTCATTATTGAGAAAATACAATATGGGAGATACATTTTGATTGACATTGAGTAAAAAGATAATCCTTCAACATTCATTTGAATCATAGAACATTTGATAGATCATGAAGACTCCTTAGTCTATCCAAAAAAAGTGCTTGCATCAGTTTTGTTTTTAGGAATTGTTAGCAACACTAATGCAAGTTAATGGAGCTAAAAAATATTTCCCTGGGAAATTGGATACAATTCAAGCTGGGTTTTTTTAATATTTCAAAGTTTACTACATAGAAAAACGTCTTTAAACGTCTATATTTATTCATTTACCTGCTATCAAATAGTTTCTCATATCACAATCACCAAAATACTGGTGCCCGTCCTTTTTGGACAGACTAAAAGAAGTACTTCATGATAAACCAGATCGGCTTCTAAAAAACCTGAATTATATCTTTAAATGGGAAGAATAAATAAATAAATAAATCAGAAGAAAATCATAAATCTAGTGTCTCTTCTACTCACCTGCAGCTTTAGCTGGTTTATAGCCTGCAGGGACCCCTCCGGCAGCCCCTTGAAAAATAACAACCATACAGAGTATAAGAGTTATGGTACATGTAGGGTAGTTTGTTTCAGCAGTTCCCCATTACACCATCTGCCTTTCCTCTTACTTGCTCATGTTGTGGCATCTTGTACCGTTTGCTGTACCAAATGTTTGTATGCTTGTTCATCTATTTTGTTTACTTAATTAAGGATTTCTAAAGGATATTGACCCACCCTCCTCAATTCTGTTGTTCGTTGTTGGAGAGGGGATGACAGCATTGTACATGCAAAGCCAGGACAGCACAACATGAGCGAGAAATCAAAACCACACAGTTGCTGATACATGGAACTTGATGCACATTAGTCTGAAGACTGAACCCGCAAAGTTGCATTTCATCCCTATTTATCAACCGGCTATAATGGGATACAACACCATATGAGGAGAATAAAAAGAGGACTTTAGGTTTTGGGTATTTGTGGGAGACAGAAGAGGCACAAGTAAGTGAGCTGTCTTGGAACATTTGAAGCTCTAGCCTCATTATTTGACCCCAGAGGTGTGCGTTTCAACCATTAGGGCAACTGTGGAATGTTTTGTATATAATTTTTTATGACAAATGTTATTATATTATTTGATTTTTATTATATTTTCTATTCACATTTCTTTTGGATATTAATTACAAACATTTCGATTTTTCATTTTTTAATTTTCATTTCATTTTAGTTTCAGTTGAATTTTTGTTCTGTGTCTACAGTATCAGTAGTATTAGTTTTAGATTTATTCAACTATAACAACTCTGGTAATGACAAACACACTTTGTTTATTATGGCTGTGTTCTGAATTATTTTTGTTTAGACAGTGTCCAGACAGACTTTAGTTTGTGTTACCTGGAAAGAGTCCAGTTCCTGGTCCAACGCCTCCTGGTCCAACGCCTCCTGGTCCAACGCCGCCTGGTCCAACGCCTCCTGGTCCGATTCCAGCACCAGCTGGAACATACACACCTGGAACACACAACAGGAATCATGAGAGATAGTTTTGTAAAACCCAACACTTGGGGATAAAAATGTGGCCAGCGCTCCACAGCCATTATTGAGTTTAATCACAACCCTCGTAATAGCGTTTCTCAACAACAATCCCATTCATTAGACAAACATTCCCAAATACATTCATCATCTGAGACCCAGACAGCAAACCTGAAGTATGTCCTTGGCATATACTGCACAGGGTCACAGCAGTGATGGAGTGCACATTGAAACATTGTGAATACAACAGCTCTGGCAAGGGTCAAGGCAACGAAAATCCTCTATTAGCTTGATTAAGAGAAAATTCCCATTGTTTTCAATCTGATGAGGTATTGCAGTTGGAAACCCTCTTTCAGCAAGCAACAGCACTGTGAACCCCCCCCGCCCCTTCCTAGCCTGATTTCTGGCTCCAACCCAGAGTAACTCCTGAGATGGTCGTTCTGGATCCCAGACATGGTGGCCTCATGTGTGCAAGGAACAACAGAAACAAAAGAGAGGGAGAATGAAAAAAATTACTCCAGTTGTTCTGGGACAACCAACAGTGAAATCCGACGGGACCTGTGAGCTAAGGCCAAAATTACAAAGTTATATTTCTTTGAAGGAAAAACCTGGTTTGTATCACTAAAAACAAGACGCAATGGAGAGAATGGGGACTGCAGGACCACAATGATTATGTTTAATGACTCTTACATGTGTTGGGAGTCCAATTAATTTAAACCACATGTCAAAGGGGTTCATGTGTTTATTAGGGAGTGCTGTGTGAATGTTGCGCTCTGGCATTCTGTCCAGTGAGTGTGGCCATTAGGGGAAGAACATTACGAGGTATTACTGTCTGGTCTAGTTTGCTTGTATGAATGAAAATTCATGAAAAATGCCTTTTACACTGATTTGAGCTCATGGGAAAAGCAAAAAGCCGAAAACCTATGCAATATATTAAGTATTTATGCCTCCATATTGCACCATTGCACTGAGCAAGACTTTGACCTTGTAACAAGCTGTGACATTCTAAATGGGTTTGTGCCACCACAATAACATTAATGTTCTTTCTACTGCACAGCTGGAGTAAAGCAAATGAGCAGTCAGGGCCAATCAATGCAGGAAACCAGTCTGGTGTGAAATTCAGAAACAGACTGTAGGAATCAACTGTTGGATGGGAAGTGGAGATACTGTAGCGTCTATGGGAGAACCACAAAGTTTGAGAACAAAAAAGAGGCTTAGTGCGTGCTAAAGCCAAACTGGCTCACGAAGAAATGGAACAAGGAACACTAATAAGTTCTCTCATGTCTTCATTTCGGGTGGAAAGTTAACATAAACTGTGAAAGTCTACACTAGAGAAATTTAAAGTGTTGATGTAACTCTGAGTTGCCTGTGTTGAGGTTAGTGAGGACAGCGTCATCATGTTTACTTAGATCCCCTAAAATTGCACACCAAATCTGATTAGAATGAGGCAAAAATATTTGGTCTACCCAGTCTGTTTTTGCTTAAGAGAAAAACTCTTTTGAGTTTGAATGAGTGTGCCAACAGGGATTTGCAGACTATGGTCACACACTACAGAGGAGACTCTGGGTTTTGTGATTTAAAACACAATGTTTTGGAGTGTAAATGGGGTTGCTTAATGTTTGAGTGACAGTTGATGTTAAAGAGCATGGCAGCCATGTCTTTGGATAACAAATGACCTCATGTATGAACCCATGGACAGACGAGAGGGAGGATGCATTCTAACTGGTCCTAATTCGGATGGTCAGGGAGCTGGATGAAGGGGGAGCAGTTTGGCCTTGTGATACTGAGTTCTGAGTAAAGAGAACCTGAAACTCTGCTAGGCTCAAGATTACCAGAGAAACAATAAAAATAATCAAACCGTGACCTTGTTGAATGGTCAATGAGTAATGTCCACAATACTGCATTTCATTATAAGCAACATAATTCAATGCAAGTGTGTGTGTGTGTGTGTGTGTGTGTGTGTGTGTGTGTGTGTGTGTGTGTGCATGCCCATTAGCCCTGTAGATGCAACTGGCTCCAGTCAGAGTACTCAGGTGTGGGCACCACACTACCAGGGTGAAGTGATTGTTCTCTACTCTGCTCCTTCATTTCACAATCAAAAGGAGGATTTCCTGTCTCGGCATTGCAAGCGAGGCAGAAGGGAGTCTGTGTCTACTCTGGTTTTCCTCTGGTCAGGATCCCATCATTCTACTGTACCACATTTACAGGGCAACACAGAAAGTGCACTGGGTTCACAAAGCCCAGCCAAATAAGGCACATACTGACCTCTGCCAAGTGACCTGACCTGGACTATAAATTTGAAGATTTCTTTATGATTGTCATAATTATCGTCATCATCATCATTCTCGTGCATTCCTAGTGAACTCAGGTCATGGGAATGTGTTGGAATGTGTGTGAATGGCAAGAATGGCTTGTAGAGCACAAGTGACCAGTCGAGGCAGTCAATTTATTTCACAGTTGACTACAGTCAAGAGTTTGCTCTATAAGTGTTCCTGATATGATTGAGGCTGGTTAATTTAAAGCCCTGGGAAAGTGGATTTGAATAGACTTTATTTTTCCCTGATGTCACAGTCTTTTTACCCTTTCACCAAGGTGAAATACCAAAATAAACACTATTTTTGGAGAGGTAGCTGAATCGGAATCCCTTATTGGGCAAATGAACATGCGATACATCACATGTAAACAATCCCTCAGGGATAATCTTAGTATTGAAATTAACCCCAAAACGTAAAGCCCTAAAACATATAGTCTTACATTTATGAACCCAATGAACCAGAAGAGCTAGAGGCAGTACTTAAACAATAATATACGAGAGGAGTGCTATACGTGAAATAATGGCATTGCTGTGCAATGCCTCAATGTGGTTTCAGAGTCAAGAGATATAGACAATCAAAAACAGCTAATCAGGAAAGGGTCAGGGGGTTAAATGACATCAGGAGTCAATAGGATACTCACTGCTGGGTCCGATGACCCATCACATATATCAATGCTCAATAGAAATAGAACATGAATAGGAAACTCTCCCGAGTCTGACGAGTCATCATTATTTGTCATTCGTCATCCATCACACTAAAGAAACAATTAGGAAAAGGGCAGTGGCATAAATTACATCCAATCACCACAAATCTCATGCTAATGCTAATGCCACTTTGGGATCAACAGATACAGATTATTAAAATAAAGCCAATCAGGAAAGAGGGAGGAGCTTATGAATGACTGGAATCAATTGATATAGATGATGAAAAACAGCACAATCATTGTATTAGAATAGAGCAAGCAATGTGAGAGGGATTTACGAGTGGTTACGATAATCGATATGATGAAGCGTCAATAAATTACTGCCAGTTACATGTTAAAGTAATAAGCCTATGACTCTATGTTGGACCATGTTTTGGTATCTCCCATTCCACTGTTTTAAATTTTGATAACATTATGTAGTCCACCAGACACTGACTAATAGGTGGGAAGGGCGTAACCACCCTCCAGTATGTTTAGTTTTGTAGTATGTCACATTTTGAGTGTTGGCCTGGAAAATAGGAAATGACATGTTTATCAACTGTTTAGCTGGCAAGAGAATTCATTTGACACTTTTGTCTGAGCATCAATACTGGAGACATAGCCAGTGCAAAAAATCTCTACGATTTAAGAATCTAGGTACAAATGATATAATTTGTTGAAAATTAAGCCCAGAAATAAGTTTTTTTAATGACTGAAAGGCAGACAAGTTGGGGAATTGTAAGACAGAACTAGTTTTGGTATTAAATCCAACCAAAGCCAATGACAGATTTTTTCCTGGTACCTCCCACATTAATAAAACACTTTTTACAAGTGACTTGAAAGAGTTTCACTTCAGTTAAACAAGCTGGTGAGTAATATGACATTTTCACAACCCTGCACTGTGGGTGTTTAAAAATTGGTCTATTCTACTGAATAATTAAATGCCTGAGAGTTGACGGTGGTACTTAGGCGTGCAAGACAAACACATGAGACTATATACGCACGACACACACGCAACCGCACAAAGGCTAATTACCGCACTCCCACCCCTTATTAAAGACTTAGCGAGCCATTACCGTTCATGATTACATTCTTCTGCACTCCTCATATTTTGGCAAGGCCTAAGAAAACTACATTGTAATGTGTTTTCACTGTTTCCACCTGACTTACAGAATTTCATCACCACTAATGTCATTGCAATATATTAAATGAAAAGATGTTTTGGCGAACTGTGTGCTGTGATCAGAAACATCCTTTGCATCAGCTCTTAGAACAGGAGGTTCTGTTCTCTCTTTCAGGAAAGCTCTCATACTGCAACTCAGAACAAGAGTGGAGTGAAGCACACACTATGGTTCCTGGCACCTATACATCTCCTGTTATCAGACACGTGACAGCTGTTTGTCACCCCTTTGACACTATATTTTCCAGCATACTGCAAAGAAATGAGGAGAGCACAAGGAGCATCTAAGGAAGTAAAAAGTGAAATGCGTAAATCCATCTGATGGCAAAATACATCCCACCTGTCTCCTCCTCCACCTGTCCTTCCCCAGAGCCAAGTCAAGGCCTGGAGCCCAAAGCCCAAGCCTCTGCCTTAGGAGCAGAGCATCAGCGTGAGGTATGCACAAGCAGATAAATGCACAACACACAGACAGCACTATTTTAAAGAGAGGGAAGACCTGATTCTAATCTTGTCATTTTTCTATTGCTGACCGTTGGGTGCCTTGGATGAGGCCTTCCCATTGGGGGCTGACAGTGGATCACAACAGGATTAGGAAAGACATGCCTTTGAAACTAAAAAAAAAAAAAGATTTGTAACAGCTGTGGATTCCTCCTCTATAAGTGATTAGCTTGTATTGAGCATGACGAAAACTTATGTTACGGTCTGCGATAACCATCAACTATGTGAAATCAGTTGAATAAACAGTGCATATGTTGACCCCATTCCAGAAATTGGCTTATCATACAGTAGGATAGACTCAAGACACTAGGATGGACTCAAGACAGAGCAACTTCTAAAACTTCTAAACTGAAAAATATGAGACATTTACACTGTATAGTTTCCATTGCCTTGCACTTTTGGTCCCTTCCTGTAAAGGTGCTAATCCATCAGACGCAATATTTCAGTCCAAATTCAAAAAGAGGTGGGATGAGCTGTTATATCAAAGCCACCCAAGTCAGATGCACAAATGACTTTCATTCCAAAAATTTGATATGCACAATTCAAAAAACGTGACAACTACTAACTAAATTATTATTGGTGTGACAGTAAAACTCACTATGGAACATTACTGAAATAATTAGCTTAACAAAATACAAAATAGTAACATTTTAGAGGATGGAAACATCTGTAATTCTGAAATATTTAGTATTGGACATCAATCAAACTTTTTTTCTTCAAAATGGATATATAGTGCTTTGGAATGGAACCCCTCAAATATTGTAGCTCATAGCATCTGAATTGTGAGGAGGGACGTGACTGAGTGAGGAGGGACATCGATCATCTTTATGAACCAGATACTTTTCCACATTTCATTTTATTCTGGCAGGGACAAAAGCAGTTTATACAATTACCAGGGCATGGAGATTGCATAAAATTTGTGATTTCTTGTATGAGCAGTGGAACAAAATCCTTATGCTACGATTTATGTGCCCCCACTGCAGACATTGTATGTGGGAATGGGACATGGCCCAAGGGTAACTCATATGTACTGTAGTACTAAAAATGCCAGTTTTGCGTCATTGGTTCAGACCTAAACTGATGGATGCCAAAGACTCAATAAGCCATGTTTACCAAAGAAACATCTCTTGCACGAGTACTGAAGCTTATAGGAAATAGTGTGCAACCTTTTTATGCCAGTGGACTTTCATTGAATTGACGTAATGTGTTTAATCAGAATTTCCACTTTATCAACAGCCTTTCTAAAGTTCTTTAGTTATGGCTATGGCTGTGCTTTTGCAGTGATAAAAAATACACACACATTTGTTTTTGTGCTCTTGCACAGTCCTTTTGTCATGAAAGAGTAATGGCAGGAGCACTTTTCATATGTTCCTCTTAATCATTCCATATAAAGCAGAACACCTGAAGTAGTGCTACTAGCCATTCCCAAATAACTGGAAAAGATGCAGCTCCTTTTCAATGCTTTATGATTCTCATAAAACTAAAACTGACAAGCCTCCTCAAATCGCTCACAGATGGGCATTTTCATTAGAGCCACGGCTTGAGATCTCTCTCTTTTTCGAATAAAACATAGTTCCTTAAAGAAATGCATACATTTATTCAAAGTAGAGAGAGGTTGGATAGTAGGCAGTGGTGGATCAAGAAATCCAACAAGCTGAACACATTCCTGACAGGAGCCATTTCAGATTGTTGGCCCAGTGAGACTGCTCCTAACAGCTCACAGCCTGGTGAGGGCTGCTTGCAGAGTGGCTGGAATGAATCATCTGAGTTAATGCGCTTCTTTGTTGAACACTTGGCACTAGTTGATCACAGACCAAACATCTGACTGGGAGATGCTAGGACTGACATTTACCCACAATCAAAACCGAGGGCAAAGCAAACCATGAACTGATATTCGTTCCAAGCCATGGTAAGGACTTGGTGTTGATTGAACAGCACCGTGTGCACAGCCTCAGGGAATCTGTACATATTCAGTATAAGCATATGTACATGTATCATGCCTTTATGAGAAACGTGTGGCGTCTGAGTCATAAGCATGTTCACGTGGAAATCATGTCAGCCACGTATTTATGAAGGAAGTGGGCAATAAACAGTCCATCTGTGTTACATAGAGTACACATAGTAAAACGTGATGTGTGTATACCATCATGGAGTTACATTACGGTACCCCTGACATTTGCATACACTCCTTTTGAGTTATGTCTCTATTAAAGCAACTCATCCATCCCAAAACTCTGGTACGATTCCTACAACATTCAACACTTAACAGTAGATACAGTAAAAATGGTGATTGGAAAACTTCATAGCCAACACGCAAGGAATCACTCCTGAAAATGAGCTGCGATACAGTTAAGTGACTTCTCAGCCAGGCACCTGGGTCCGGGTGCACAATGAATAAACATGTTTTGATGTCAAAGTGGCAAACATGGATCGATTGTCTCGCCTGTTAACACTCTCCTGGCAAGTGTGCCAAACATAAATGTGATGGAGCGAGTTCTATTTCACTAGCAACCCCTGGTTACTCACTGCTAGTAACCCAGAGGCTCCTACTTAAATCAGTACTGACTGAGGTCACCATTTAGCAAACAACAAAAAACGAAAAGTACAACAAATTAAAATGTCTATGCCTAAATGCTAGGTCCCCCAGTGAATAAGTCCTGACCCAAAATCTCAGTGTCTTCAGCAGGCAGTACTTTCAATGCCCTATGGCTTTAATTGCAGTGTAGTGCCGTTGAGCCATCAGATGCCAGAGTGTCACTTTAATCCAGTTTGCTGTGGCTGGCAGCCCACCTTGCCAAAAGAGGGATTAGGGCCAAAGAGGTGTTCACAACACACGCCACCAATAAAGCCTGGAGCAGCACTCGCTTGTAGAATCAAGACAATCAGACTGGGTATCTACCAACAATTGGGGCACTGCAGCAATTCATCACTAGCATTGCCCGACAGCCAAGACATGCCATGCGATCTGCAGTGATTTCATTTACCTTCAACTGCAGCCAGGGGAGTGTCACTGATGGGGAGAATTAATGTATTAAATTCCTCTGAAGTCTCAGGGCTGAACCTGGCCAATGCCAAATGAGCCAAACCAGCTTCCAGCACTACTAAAAAAAATCACACAACTTCTTAATTCTTATGAGACTGTGTAGGAACATTGCAGTTATTTTTCCCTTTTAATCTTCTACTGGTCTCTGCTTGTCAGAATTGTGCCATTAACTATGTCTCTCATAAAAAAACAACAACTAATGACTCTGGCATAGGTTTGCCAGTTGGTTGCTTAAGTTGTTTGGAAGAAAAATACATACATGGAGGTGTAAAATAGAGGATTGTGATACACTTTTAAAAAGCATTTAAAAAGCAAAAAGCAAAGTTGTTGTCATTACATTGCATATTTGATGGAGCCCGCAGAGAGAGACAGGGGAGCAAAGGGGCACACAGCAGCTTGTAAGCTGTTCAGTCTTCATTTACACACTTGAAGATATTAGGACACTACATGGTAAGATCTATGAAATTTTGAGTTCCAGCTCAAGGAATCCATTCAAAGATTTCTATCAAGAGTTTCCAGAGCTTGTTAAGTTCTAGGCCTGGGTTTGATTCAGCCATCTAATGCAGTTCTCAAAAAGAAGAGCCCAAGCTGTCTCAAAAGAGATTTATTTTGATCAGAATAACATCCAACTCACTGTATCCGTCTGACAGATGTTTGTTTGTAGAATGTAAGGAAAATCTGACTCCTTCATCATCGCGGGGGAACCAACAAACACATTACCTGCACATGGTTATAGGTTAACATGACACGGGGCATATTTATTAACAAACTCCTTCCCAGATGTTCCCTCTCGGATCATAAATCATTTACACTTGTCGATGGAGGCCTTGCACTCCAATCTGATCCCAAGGGTAAGTTTTGCTAGTGTAAGCAGCATTTTCTGTGCCGAAACACTAAAAGAGCGGATTGGGTGTTGATGAGGTTTATGTTACTTGCAAAAATTTAATCTTGGACCAAGCGGATGGTAGGTTTTTCAACTTAGTGTGCACAGATACAGATACAGCTGGTTTGAACACCTCAGAAATCTTTGATATGGATGGGTTCAACATTTACAGAAGATCAAAGTTTTGCTCATAAGCCAGTATTGATATTTGTTGGCTCCTTCACATGCTGTAAATTCTGCCTGACTGCACCTCGAAAATTCAGCTGAACTCTGTTTGTTTCGGTCACCACAATGGGCTGACCTTTTACAGGCACAGAAAAGAAGTGATAAATGTGCTGTGGGGGAAAAAGGGGAAAAGGTGATTTTTAGATGAAGAATTCTATTACATTCAAAATGTTCAGGGGTTGAACAGAAAAACAAGTCAGACGCGTAAGTCAAAAGGTCATACTACTGAACCAGAGTACATTTTAGTTCATTGTACTTCATTTTAAAGCACAACATTACCCGTTTCATGAAGCTTACAGTGCAGTCTCCATCATATGGTCTGGCAGGTGTCTATTTGTAATGTCTAGTGGATGAAAAATTTCCATAATTACAACAATGCTTCCACTTTGTCAACATCTAATCAGAGGAAACGAAAAAAAGATAGCCAAAGTAAGGCTATATATGGACAAAGTATTCTCGTCAAGAATCTAGCAAAACCTAGGGATCTAACCATAACTCAATCTGATACTTTTGAAAGGATGTTTGGACACTAACAGATAGGGAAGACGCCAATCATCCAAAGATATATCACTTTTGAGCAAATAAATACAACTAACAGAGTTGGCTTGACTCTACCCTAAACATGCTTTCCAGTAGAGGGCTAAACAACTTAAAAGACTCTCAGCCGAACAAAATCAAAGGGATGCAGAAAGGAGAGAGCTAACTCACATGCTGCACGAGAGTGGGAGGAAAGGCATGCTCACAATCTCTCTCTGAAACAGATAAGCCGTAACTACAATCCTGTATATTACTGCTTCAGGGATTTTGGGCAGAACAGTCCTGTAACCTTGAGAGAAGCCCCTACTAAAGCTGTCAAGGAGACACACACTGATGCTCAGATCTATGAAGCAGTCCACCTGGGAGTTCATTAGGGCTAATTCTATAGTATCTGGTATAGCTGAGGGGAAAGTAAGATAGGGCTGCTGTAAGATAGGGCCTGAGCTTTACATGAAGCAGCACAGAGACCCCTGCACTTTCTGCTGCCACTTTAGTCTTCGCTTACAAACACACATCATTAAAAGGTACACTGTTTAACAGGTTTATGTGCAGGATGATGACTTCTCTAGTTCCCCATACCTACTGAGACCTTCCCATTCTCGCAAATACAAGCTCAATCTGAAAAAGCAGAGAAACAATTAAAGTATCAATTAGAGTATCATATAAAATTAACCCTTGCTTCCGTTACAATTCACAAAAACTTTCACAAAATTAATGTACAGTATTGAGGTGTTTTATCAAATTGCCTAAAAACATTTCTGAAGAATAATATTCATCATGCATGACTCTTTATAATGGTTCACATATCCTCAATATAAATCAATTACAAATCTTAAAAGAGATTTAAATTCTGCGTGCAATAAAGATGATGAAATTATATAAAGCTATGATGTACAGTTATCTGCATACTGAACCTGGTATTCTATTATTGTACTAAACACAATAATTTATAGCCTGTGGCCATAAACCCTTGACATTATTGAACCTTAACTCCAATACAGTAGCAATACACATGTAAATATGAAGCAAATTACAACTGTGTTTCCGATTATGTCAAGAGATAGTGAGTTGTTCATCTTAATGTGACAGAAGAGAATGTTATCTTGGCCTCAGAGAGAAATGGAAAGTTTGACTTTATAAATCACACCAATATTTGTGGATACTGGTGCAAAGGGTCAGATAAACTAAACACTCTTGAATTATCATAATTCCTGCAAGAGAGTTTTATACTAATGCACTAATATAGTAAAATCACAAACCCAGAAATACATTGAAATGTAATTACTCTATTTTAGCTGGGATCAAACCAAAAAAATTAATAAAAAATCATCTAAGTTGCCTTTCAGCACGATTTGTATTTTGTGCAAATTCACACTGAGTTACATCTGCAACACAGGATAAAAGGGTTTAACTTTAAAATTAACTTCATAAGGACAAATAGCTGACAATACATTGTCATCTATTTGCCACTGTTCTTATAACTGATGAATTGTCACCCGAACATGTTTAATGACTTTAAATTCTCAATTTATGTCTGAGAGGGACAAAGAGAGGCACACATAAAAACTGCACCTGTTCCAAGCCTATGATTGATGCAGCAGAGTTCATGGTTCAGTTCACCCGAGGTACACACTTACCTCCTTGAAGCGAGGGCTGAATCAGAGCAACGAGGAAGAGTCCGCAGAAGAGCAACAGAATGTTTCTGTTAGCCATCTCGCTCCAAAATGCACCACCCCTCTCCCGATCAGCTGGTTTTATTCTCCTTGAGCTAATTACCACTAACCCAAAGTCTTGAAAAATGAAAAAAGGGAAAAGATATGGGACACGACGTAATTAAGAGGGCAAAGACTCTGGTTCAATGGATCACTTTGCTTTTTTTCCTCCCCTATGTCTGGTGTTGCTGTTTTTATTCTGGTCACTCCTGCCAACAGTGCAGACTCAGCTGCCAGCAAGGAAAGAGAGAGAGAGAGAGAGCGACAGAGAAAGAGAGAGAAAGACAGACCCCCCCACACCTCCTCTCATCCAGAAGGAATTGAACTGTCTGCCAAGCATTTGCATGGATACAGAGCGAACTTATCTTTTAGAGTCAAGACAGAGAAGAGCAAACCACATACCCAGATAATTACCTGTTTTCCATGGTTCTCTTTTTCAGCTGGTCAGTTTTCAGCACATGCAGTAACATTATTTCATGATGTCTTTTCATAAGCAAGTGATCCAGAAACCTTTGAGGCAGAGGGAAAAGAACACAGCAACTATCAGCATGTGTCCACAAAATATCAGAACAACACATTACAAACTCGCCGGCTGCCTGAGTAGGTTGGAAATAGCAGCGCTGTCTGCCTGGCAGCCCATGTGTAAAAGCCAGTCAGAGCAGTTCTAGCAAAGCCATGAGAAAACCGTTGGCATCACAGAGAGATGGCAGAGAGCAAAGAGCCCAAGAAATATCAGCCTGACGTTTTGTTTTGTCTAAGCCAGTTCATCAGGATAAATATTTAAACAGGCATGACAATCTCAGGGACTGTAGCTCCCAATAATGTAATAATTTCCTGAAAATGTAATAAAATTTGCACTTAACTTGATCACAAATGTAATAAAACCCAATAATGTAATAACTTGACCAATAATGTAATAAAATGTCCTGACTGATATTGTAATACCATTTTTACCGATAATGTAATACCTTTCAGGTGGGTCATTTTTTTTCCCAAAATGATGATGTAATAATTTTGACGGATAATGTAATGATGTAAAAAAGTATGCTTTTTTTCTCGGAAATGTAAAGTGTGCAAGTATACAACATTAATAATACTGTTACTGTCATGTTAGCCTACATTTGACACTGATTTCATGTTCGGAAATGTAAACTCTAGGCTTTATGTAGAATTTGAAATTTACAACAGATGGCAAGTGTGACGTTATCAGGCAAAGATGCATTAAACTAAAATCCCTATCAATGGGAAATGAACCCGCCCATAGCCATGCTGACTGTCATAAAGTACTATGTCATTTTGATGCAGAAAGTGTCATAACATGTCAACTGACCACTATGTAACTTGACATAGAGGATGATGTCAATTTGACATTGAAAGTGACATAATAACCCTTTATGACCAGGTCGAACAAACAGTTATGACTGGTTATGTATGTTTATGTCAGGTGTCATGTAGTGTGTATGTAGGTGTTATGAATGCTTATGTATACCCCCTTCAAATGAAGTGTTACCGAAAGTTGTTTTGTTGGATTGTGGTTGTTTTCATGAGGCAGTGTTTTGTTGAAAATATGTGGTATAGAGAGTGAAGAGGAAGGTTTAGGGAACAGTTACCTGGGGTCTCCAGTGCTGCTCAGAAGCTTATCTGGAATGGTCTCCCAAGGAGGTAGTCCATCACCCACTCAATAAGACCAGGATGTAGTTCCATGTCCCTGAGTTTTTGCCCATGTACATATGGCTGTATGGTGCTCAAAGTCTGCACTTTAACCTAATAGTCATTCTTTCATTTCAAATCTAATGTGTATAATATTCTTAAATTGTTGTAGGCGTAGTGGAAATACACCAGCGCTGCAGCCCTGCAAGGTTGGAGCATGGTGGTGGTAAGGGGCCTGCAGCCTACATTAGGGCTGCGCAGTCGGGGGGGACGTGGGGGAATCCGCTACACCAGCGATGGTCAGCAGGGCCATCAGTCTTCCTAGGAGAAAGTAGCAATCTACTGATGTTTTCAGCATGGGCCTTACGTATGAGCTCTCAACAGAGCAGTGAGACTGCAGGGTAGCGATCTGTTCAATCTGCTGATGGCCAGAATTCTTTTTTTATGAGTTTCTGAAGTAGAGCATATTGTACATTAAGAGAAAAATACAGTAAGTTGCTCCTCTTTCCTGATAATATGCATCAGTGGCCACTTGTATCACTTGAGCACCACAGTAAAGAAATGTCATTCCTTTAATGATAAACATTTTTGCTTTTAAGTACTATAACATTTTGTCAGCTGACTTTTAATGTAATGTAAAGACTTAAAGTAAAGTCTCCCCTTCATTCAACAAATATAACATGAATAAATGAATTAAAAACAACATTTTCTAAAATCTTGATTGATTAGCTGTATCACAGCTATTGTGTCAAAGTTACGTTTGCATTGGATGTCTGTAACTGACAGGACGCATCCTCTCCAGATACCTGTGATCAGCTTCATCTTGGCACAACATGCGCAGCCATTACTTAGGAAACATACCACATGACAGCCAAACTTGGATTCTATCCACTATCCACTAAACACCTTGTTGCTGACAAGTCTGTCATTGTCCATCTTTCTATTGTGTCCTGGGACACATTTCTGGGATTTCAAATAGAAGGGGCTGAGCAGAGGTACTTTTCCCTCGCACAAGTTGCAGCCAAAGTCATTACTCTCTCAGACATAAACCTGACAGAGAGGGCTGGTGCACACATGGGGCCTGCTATCCAAGACACACAGTATCCTTCAATGTAGTGACATCCACTATGAACGTCTATATTCCCCTGTGCTAATTTTCATAAAGTTAAGTCCAGACTTCTACCAGTACCAGTTGTTAGAGACCTTTATATGCAACCGAAATAGGACTCCTTTATTGTCAAAGAGATTTTTTCGTAGGAGTAGGAATTCACTTTTTTTCTACCACAGAGTGGGACGCATACGAAACAAAGCCAAATATATGTATCATTGTCACACTTAACCTAAACAAAGGAAATCTAGGGGTTATCTTGACTAGGCTATGTAACCTACATAGACACATTGTATTAACTTTGTGGAACAAGTTTGTTTAGAACAGGGGTGGGCAATCATGTGCCATGGAGGGCAGGTTTTCACTCAAGCCAAAGACTACAGCAGGTGATTTCACTGATTAGTCACTCCTCTGTGGTTGAAGGTGTGTTAATCAGTGAAATCACATGGTGTAGTCTTTGGTTGGAGTGAAAACCTGCATACTCTCGGCCCTCCATGGCACATGATTGCCCACCTCTGGTTTCGAAGCTCACTGAATTGATTACATTTGACTAAACAATTTTATTTAGCATTGCTTTTCTCAGGGCACACCTGAGATCCTATTGCACCAGTGTGCCTCGCCACACCAGTTCATAGACAGTGGAAACTGCTTCCAAAATACTTCTATATCATACATATTGGAATGATGATTTCTACAACGATGAACAAAACATCTGTTTTCCCAGTGAACTCATCGGACATACTGAATAAGTCCAGAAAATCTATTACAGTCAATAACAAGGAAACATTTGAACTGCTCACATCTCTTATGATTACACTAAATCATTAGTTACCATCCAAACATTAAGAGGACACTGACCTAATGCTGCATCCTGCACGGTACTATTCATTCCATGTTTGATTTAAGACTGATGGCTCAAGCTGACTAGTCTGTTTGGGAAGCAGGAGTGTATTCTGGACGAAAGGAGTGTTTTCCTCCATTTATGTGTGAGTCTAAATGTCTATTTTAGCTCATGTCTGGTGCTCCTCCTTTGGGCTAAGCTGAATGGTGTTTTTGCCAAAAAGGCTGAGGTTGTACATAGACTTTTAGAGGAGGATGGAGAAGGGTCACACAGACTTAAAAGTCATAAATTAAATCATAAATTGAGGGCTCTTCATAACAATTGGAGAGTACCGATGAGATTTTATGATGGTCCTAATCTTTTTCAAGCAGGCAAATCTATTCAGAAGTCATAGTTTAGACACCTGTTTCTTATGTCTTTGTCGATCTCTTTCACTAAGGATTCGTATTCTTCACAAATTGGTTTTCGAATTAGAATTTCGTAGTGAAAATATCAAGTCGGCGCCATTACAATGCTCTACATAAAGGAACAACGTAACGCTATCGTTGATTAGCTATTTCACAAAACAACCAATCAGATAGCTTCTACTTTATATGAGCTGTCGGCTGTCTTGCGAGCTCTCACTGATTCATGGCTTTGTCAACATGGCATTTTGCACGCTCTCGTTTGAATGAATAAACATACCTCACCCCTCCACCCTAAAACTGTCTCCTCGAATTTAGATGAACTACAAAAATGATCCTGGACACTACAAAAACCATGGAATTCTGCAGATCTGTGGAACATTTTCATCCCTGAGTATAGAGGTTAACTATATTGACAACTGTCAATGCTGCAGCTTGAGCTTTATGCTGTTCTCAAAGTGGCACAACTTGCACACATTCGTCATCCTCTGATTCCAGATTCCACCAGTCCTGTATTGGTGCTGGTCAGAATTTTGCCAATGCATGGTCTTTATAGGAACTGAACCGCTTTGGAGAGCTAGAGGTATCAGGATTTGCAGATTAATCCAGCAGATGACATCACCCGTGGTTTAATCCTGAAAGACCTGGCAGACCTGCACTGATGGAACCATGGTCCTTCTTCCACCAATCCTGGGTCACTGGCCCATCATGTTGTCCACTGAACCTGATGACAGTCATTTCAAGAACCCCATTTTCCTAGGTAATGTGGCAATCACCGTTCGAGATGCCAGGAAGCTCCACCTGGAAGGAATTTGTTCAGAGCCAGGTCCCTTCATGGGGTGGCCAAGCCAAATACCAATTTACCTGATTACTTCACTGCAGAGAAACTATTTCTGGCTCAAGCTCAGAGAGGTCAAGGCCCTCAAGATGCATAGGCCACTCCCATCTGACAGTCCAGTGGGATCCCATTCACCACAGTATTAAGAAATCACAGGGCTACTCTAAATTGGCAGATGATTGAGACTGACAGAGATTGGCAAATGTCAGGTAGAGAACCTAGAAATGGATTGCATACATCCCATCATCTTGGATGTGAAGCATCAGCTGGCTAATTTACTCAAGGCTTTGACAAGCAACACCTACCCCCACACTCAGAGAGGGTGCCAGCGGAGTTCCACCACTAATGACTGATACCCTTGCATCTACGTCTCTACAAGCCTCTACTAGATCTCCTGGAGAGACAAAGACGCCTTCCTGATGTCTTCATGACATTTCACTGCCCGGTGTAGCAAATCACACAAGCTTTTCTCTGGCATTGGTACCAATTCCTTTGGAGGGGATCAATTCCGAAAGACCTTTGTTTCCATGGCTCCACATCTGCTAGAACAGTTGGCCAAGCATCAGATACAATTCTGCTTAAATCCTTCAAGTGCTCCACACTTAGGGAAGTAAAGTCTGTAAAGACAGCTCTCAAGGTACAGATAATGCCAGAAACCTTATTGATGTAGAGGATATGTTAAAGCCACTGGGCTACTTACCTTCTGATGCTGCTACCCTGGATCTAATCACACTCCATTCCTCAGGCCATATATGACTCCAGAAACTTCCTAGGGAAATACCTTTGGAGATACAGCCAGGTGCTGGTGAACATTCATACACCACTTCCTGCCCACTCCACAGCAGTGCCTGAAAATTTTGCTCTTTTATTACAAGCACGCTGTATGTATATAACAATGCAGCACCTGAACGTTTTGTATTATTATGTCAAACAGCAGTTACAAATTGAGTTCCTAGTTGTGGTGACTTTGTCATTTGAATTAAGGGTACAGTAATCAAGTTACGTGGCTGGCACTTCTGGATGCAAAACCTAAAATTTTAAGTTAAATTTTGTGTGTGTGTGTATATATATATATACATATCATTGTTTTCATTCATTTTTATGTGTAAAACAACCTACCCTCACCCCAGTCCCTCATTCCAACCCATTCATATGGACATGATATTACATGTGATAAATTCAACATCCATTCCCTTATCAGAAACACATTGCCTTTATTGAGTTGGCTGCCTTTAATGGTCAAAAGATGCTGATGCTGATGCAGATGGTGTTATTTTCCTGTGTATTTCTTGCAGCATGGGGGCAAATTACCATTGAACACTCGTGGTACAATGATCCTTTGTTCGCTGGGTAAGTGTTTACATCTTGCTGTGGGGTGCTGCATTGGCTCAGCTTTGAGATAGTTATCATCCAATAATCACAGGTTGAAGTTCGCCAGCCCTTTAGGGTGGTCCTGGTGTAGTACTGTTACACTGTTTCAGGGACTTTCATTTGACTTTCATTCACTTTCATTTGATCCATGAGTGACATTGTCCAGATGGATTGGAGATCCATCTACACCACATTTGTACAAAACAAAACCACAGTGGTCAAACCACAGAGGAAGACATTCTCTTAGCTTATGTCCACTCTCCCCATCTTTGCCCACTGGGACAACACTGAGTGGAAAACTGACAGAGGATGGCAGATGACGAGTGCCATGGTACAGTGCAGACAGTGTTCTCTTTGACATTTAATGAATTCAAGTGTCACTAGTGAACACAGCCGAGCAGACTGGCCTACCTCCAAAGTGCATTACAGACATCCAGACCGCACTCCAGATGTGGGTTCTCTGTGGTGACATTACTCCGTATGTGAGGCAGGTTCCAGCATACATCGCATCCAAGCCCAGGCACCCAGGGAAAACTGATGAGTTCTGCAAAGACCCAGACCAGGCAGCAGGGTGAGTCATGTTTGGCGTAAAAGTTTTCAAGACTACACTTTTTAAGAAAGTTTTGTATGTACTGCAGTTCAATATTCTAGTCCCCATGTATTTACTCTCACTTCAGCCTCTGCGGTCACTAATAAATTCAAAATTTGACTTTCAATCACATGAACAGTGGAGCCCAGGCTCTCATAGATTTTTGTTACATATACTGTGAAATAAAGCACAGATTTGGAATGTAGGCTTTGTTATAATAACCATCATTACTAAATTGATCTTATATCTGTCTGTTTTTGGAGCAATGCATGCTAGATCAAATCAAATCCCATTTTAATTTTGTAGCCCTTAATCACCGTTACAGTCTCAAAAGGATTCACAATGCCCAAAGTGTGAAAACAAGAAATAGTTAGTACACGACACACCCCAGCCTTGGACCCTAACAGAGGATAAGGAAAAACTCCCACAAACCCTTTCGGGGGAAAAATGGAATAAACCTTGGGAGGGGCTACTCATAGAGGGATCCCCCTACCAGGGCGGTCAGGCATGCAATAGATGCAAGCCGAGTATACACAGGTGGGACATCCAGGTCTGATGTGGGGCATCACACCAAACAATAGCTCAGTTGGCGTCATCCTAGGAGTGAGGGACCACACAGATGCTAACACTGTCGAGCTGCAGCCAGAAAGCAGATAGGAGACACACCCACAAAATGATGAATGAATAAATGAATCCAATATTTTAGGAAATGATGTGTACATGGGTTCACTGGCATTCTCTCAGCTCTAAATGATACAGTGGTCTGAGATCAAATGACCACGATGCATTTTCATCGTTTATAGTTTATTACATCTATAATATAATATAATAATGACAAGGAAAACAAGTGGCTTAGTTACTTGTGATTGTGGATTATGGCTATAGAGTAAGCATTGTGGCTAGTACAGAATGACAATAGATAGCAATATTTTTACAAAAGCAAAGAAAGCCTAAACATAGTCTTGGATAATGTTTCCCTAGTATAAAGCTAGCCCTGTAGAGGTTTTTGTGAGCAAATCATTACTTCCCATACATATTTTGCCCACACTGATGCATGCAGCACCCAAAGTTTGCACTTATGCCTCTATTCATATCTAAACAAAAAAGCAGTGTTGACAGATGATGCTAGAATGTTTATAGAATGTTTGATCTTGGCCTTATCAGCATGTTTCTCAGGCCTTCTTAAAGACACAGAGGCATGCTGGTCCGGCAATGTGCCACCAAAGAACAAGGGAAAGAGAATTCATGGGCAGTACGAGATGCTGATGAAACCTCCTTTCAACATCTGAGAGGGTGTACAGCAGCAGACATGCCTAAGATACCACAACCATTAAGTGAGATGTTAACAATATGCTGATGTGGCTCTACCAAGACAAAACCGGGTAAGTAAGCCTCCAAATAGTCACCACTCCCATGCTTTCCACAAACCTTTCAAAACTACAAAAAGCCAGCCCTGAAACCACATAGAAAAGCGAAACAAAGTTCCTGCTGCTGAAGATCAAAGTTATATACACCACAAGTTTAAGTGAAATTCATTTAGGGTTAGACTTGACCCATTTCTCAGGACTCCATTAAGTGCACTGACACTAAACCTTTTATTGCTGATAGACCTGCTAACACATTTCCTGTACATTGTTATAACTTCCTTATGTCCCTCATAACAGATCCCTTGGTGCTGGTTCTGTGGCCTACAGAGGGGAGTTTACCGCATGTAGTGAGTACTTTAGTTTACTTAGTGTGTGTGCTCTTAGTGTGTGAACACAAATCTATGGCTTTTTTACATGAATACCCACAGAGGAAAGAATTTGACAAACTGACCCAATCAGTAGATAAGCTGGCAAGTTCTCACACTAAGTCAAAGTGGGTCACACCCTCTAAAGAGACTTGCCAAATATCTGCCTTTTCAAAACAATTGAGAGGAACTGCCACATCCACCTTGGGAACTAATTGAGGCCCTAATCAATCAAGAAATTGGCCTTGGTAATCGCATGCAGTTTTCTCTTTCTCACTATCCGTCTCTCTCTTTTGTCCCTCTTACAACACTGTGTTGAGTTCTTAGGGGAAACTTGGGAGTACAAAAGTCCTTAAAGTTTTACAGAATCATAAAATGGGGGAGTGGGTAGGAAAAGTATTATAACATCAGAGAATTGAGTGACTTGTGCCACTGAAATCTACATGCCAAGTAGTCTCAGTTGCAATGATGATAAAAGAAAATGGTTCCCATTTGAAACTCAGTGATAAAATAAATATTATTGCAACCCATCATTTTGTAATGGGGAACATTAATCTTTGATGTCAGTTGTTGCTTCAAAAACGGCTGCAGTCCGTCAATTTCCCAAATCATTTTGCACTTTAGGTATGGTAATGCTCCAGTTTTGTGGGGTTTTTATTCTGCCATGAAAAAAGGTTCAACGAAGGGATATGAGCAACAGGTAGATGGTAATGACTGAAGAGCCATACATTATAACTGGTCAGATATTTTTTTTCCACTGGCACTGACATTGTTTTAATCCAACAGAGAGAAAACGTCAAATAGAGGTCAAGACACTGACAATGTAGTCTCCAACTATGTAAATGTTGAGTCACAGAGCTAAAGCTAACACTGGGTTAAAAGTACCGAATTGCAACATTTTATCTTCCATGACTGGCATGACAATAATATTAAATAATGAGACAACCTAATCAAGCCATTGTTATAGTTGGCAAACTAACAGAAAAACACGGAATTCAAAGTACGGAATTGGTGTATCATTCACTGTCTTAAATAAAGGCAAGGTTGACATAAAATTCCCAGGTGCAACTGATTCATGACACCAGGGACTGCCATTACACTCAAGCCAAGTTAAGTACTGTAAGTGGACAATTTCATGGCATTTTAAATAGACATTGAACTGAACTCACAGCACAGCATTGCAGCACCATATTGCCCATGAGTAATTATCATAGTAAAACAGTATTTTGATACAGGCAACAATAACTCAAACTTAATGGCACCTAATTAGAGATAACAGAGTACTGAATCATGGCAGTCAGATTCCAGTATCAACAAAGTAAATGATGGCCATAAACCTTACATCACTGTTATAGACAGGGAGGGTAGATAAATGTTTATGGAGGAAAAAATGCCAGTAAAATGCTGTATCTTTCTATGGCAGATAAAAACATGGAAAGGGCAAAGACCTGACATCAACATCAAATCAACAAGTGATGTTTGTGGATATGACCAGTTTAACCACAGCTTAAGTGAGCCATGTAATTCTTTTGATGTAGGCCTACTACTTTCATCAAACCGTTGCCAGGTCTTTGGTAGATCTTCTGTTTCTCCCCATGATGCAATTCAGTACTATACTACTTTGGATTCCACAATGTTGGAGGTCTTGATAGTTATGATGAAATGCCAATCAAACCTTGACTAATTAGATGAATGCTTAACGGATGGATTTTGCTTGGGTTGCATTCTCATCTGGTTGTGTTTAAAGGTCCTTAAATCTCTTGATTTGAGCGGTGGAACAAGCAAGAGAATTCTCAAATGAACTCTGTTTACATAACTTGCAAATACATGATTACCAAAAATGATCACACATCCCACTTTGTCAAAAGGACAGGGCTCGAACCATCAGGATCAGTTTACCCAGCTGTGCAGACACCACCAAAACTTTGTCTGCTGGGTCCTCAGACAAAAACAGAGACTAACAAAACAGATATGAATTGAAACTATTTTAATTACATGTCTACAACACTCTTGCTCACCACAATGAAAGAATCAAAAATGTCATTTTCAGTTGCTTCATATAATGATTGCATTAATAACTTCTAAACCAGCCTAGAAGAGGAAATGTTAGAAATTTAAACTGCAACTGAGCCAAAAGGACAACAAATGACAACAGAAACATAGACAATTATGTGATTACACTGTACAACGTAATGGATATTTGAGACAGATGTGAAACTGGACAACAGTAACAGGTGCTGGTAGGGACATGTCTCTGGACTATGTCTTGGCTTGAAACATCCATCCCACAAAACAACATAAATACTGACCCAAGACTAGCTCCACTTGAGGAGGGTCCATTTAAGCTGTCAGGAAGCCCCATGAGGATTGAAATAACAATAATAAAAATAATGTAATAAAAGCATCTCTCTTCCATGTTTTGTGCCAGCAATTAGATATTATAGCTATGAGGAGAGGAGTGATGGATGAGTATAACCCATGAAAAATGGAGTCTGAGTGATAGAATGTCTCTATTGTCATTGACTACATTTCCATGCAACCCAATGCTCCAATCTTATTATACATGTGAAAATACTAGTTTCTAAAATGTTCAATCGCAATCTATTCATGTTACTTCAAGTACTTTACTTTAAGGTTATAATCAGAGTACTTATAATACTATGGAATAGTGCAATATTAGTAAGAGGATCAGAGGGTTGTTTGAACATGCACTGTACATAGAATAATCCGAGTAAGGTTGTAAACTGGTCATCAGTATTTGTGACCATTGCCTAATAAATGAAAAACAAGTTGAGTTGTTAAAGTTTACAATTACTATCTTTGAATATATTTAGCACTCATACGTGTTGAGTGTCCGAAATGGATAACTTTCAGAGAAGTTAAATTAGAGCAGCATAAAATATTATGGGAGCATACAAGTGCCGTTTTTGACAGGAGGAAATTCAATTATTACACTTGTAGCCTCTAGGGAAAAGAGCAACTGTACTGTATTCTATTAATAACTGGATTTCATAAGGTTATATTCAATATTTAAAATAAATGGAATGTCTTATTTTGTCAAGTGCTTAATCAACTTTTTATATTCAGAATAAGAGTAAATCTAAGTTCTTATTATAAGAGTAATAATTTAGATTATCATGTGCAAACAAAATTAGGAACTTTGTGATTGTTGCTTTTATTGTTGACGCTAAATACATGATGCAAAGACCCACAGCAAAATTCACTAAGTAAGTAAATAATGGTATTTAACATGAAAATAAATTTACACCATGAGTCTAACAACACAAACAAACAGGTACTACGTCACTTAACAAAGTAATTATATTTATCATCCAGGTGTATATACACCATGAGTCAACACAATGTAAAACCAACCACCTAACATATGATAGGACAAAATTCTGTCTTTACAAACCATGCTCTTCTATAGTGTAGCACTTCTTTCATGGACAATGTAATGCTCTATACTGCATGAAGCTTAACTGGAAGAATAGAGCTGTCAGTTGTTGATCCTGCTGCTTTAAAACAGTGCATGACCCCTCATTTGCTTTTCTCTGAACAAAAAGTCATTGTCTGTTTGTGCCATTTTTGGGACAAATCTTTGGCAGAGAAGGTAAGTTGATGTTCACTTTTGAGCTGGAAACCAATTGAGCATAAAAATAATTACAAACAGTTTCTAAGAAAGATGAAATAGTCACATGAAAGAACACTCAAGAGGTTTGGAGCAGAGCTTCAAATATGCATGGCTAAATGAATAACAGGAGCAGCTGTTGCGCTTAGTATAATCTAACCCCACAGGTGGACAGACTGGGCTGTGTTGGACAATGCAGCAACTTTAACTTGTTTATTTCACCACTTTATTTCACCCAAGGAAGATAATATACTAATATGCCATTTTGAGAGAATCACCAACACTATACAGTAGTTACATTGCAGGTGAGATTAGGAGTCAATGGCCCAGAGAAAACAGTAGGCCATGAAATGGAACAAGATGAAAGAAGGTGTAATAAGGAAGTGCCTCGGTGTCGAGCCAGCTGAAGGGGTAAAAATACACCCCTTCATAAATACCTCAGAGTTCTATAACTATATGCTTATGGTGGCTAATTTATTTAGTTTTTGCCTGATTTTCATTGTTTTCATCTCCCCAATCTTTGATATTTTGCCCATATAAAACTGTCATCTAAAGGTGGTTATAAACGCAAATGTGGGCCTGCCCTGTGTACATTGTCTGTTCACTCCACAAGGCAGGACATTCCCTGGGCAGCTGCTAAATATTGCACGCCAGGTCGGATGTTTGCCTAGACTGAGATCACATCAGATAAAACACTGTGCCACAGTCTGGAGTATCACTAACACAGCACAGCCATGCTCTCTTTGAGGATGTGCAGCAAGAGCCTTTCAAATGCAGATTGCCACCCGGGTGTCTAACTTCAATAAAAATTCCACAAGACTCAAAGCGATGACCTCCCTGGTTCTCTGCAGTCCTGACTTGCTTTGTGTCAGTTCCAAATTCACACAACTTTCCTTGATCACCCCAAATCAAATGTAATTTGTTGAAGAAAATCTTCATGAATTTATTCTCACTAGCTCTAAATGGGTTATTTTGAATGCTTATTGCACTCAAGTCTGCACCGTTTTTTTTTTAGCTATGATGCAGCTTAAAACAATATGCAGAGACACCCAAACATTTTTTGGTAAAAATGTGTCTCAGCGCAGTTTGAGATTAAGATGTCTTTTCGTTCAAGCGTGTTAAGGAATCTGTCAGTGACTGTCTGTTCTGTGCTACAGGTACATTGATCAAGCTTATCTGATTAAAAGATAAATAATACTAAAAAGTATGCTTTTCTCGAGTATTACTGAGAGAAAACTCACTATACAGTAACTAAAATGGGCTGAATGGTGAATTTTCCACCATTAGATACTCTTATACTGTTATTTATCTGTGATGTTCAATGCATTCCAGGACATATTTTGTGATGAAATGTTGTAATTCATCTTTTATTGTGATTTCCTACATTTTAAAGGTCCGCCATTTTGCCTTTTTGTAACAGATTTAGGCTTAACGAAAAGTGTTGTTGCACCAGGTTGGTGCAACTCAAAGTAAAGTCACATGCTGCTGGAAAGAATAATTGAGGGACTCATATAGCGTATACTATATACTGTAAATGGATTTGGAATCAATCATCTGAAAATGAGGAAAATGCAGAAAAACATTGAACTTTATAGGCTTGGTCTTCTACTGGATTGATTTTGCATGGGGGATTCCTTAATAAAACACAGAAACACTGACAACTGCAAATGAACAAGAGCAACTCCTTGCAGACCATTTTTATATCCTTGACTGAGGAGAACACAAATTACGTGTCATACACTTTAGTTTACATAGAGTGCTGCAGGAATGAGTCCTAAAATCCAGAAATGAGTTAGCATTTTTGCACTTCCAGTTCCGGTTCTAAGTCAATGGGTTTTTTGAATGGGTTTTTGGTTAGATGCCTGAAATAATGTGGTTAACACAAGCTTAAGAGATTTTCACGTTTTGTTCTACGACATAAAATACGTCAGAAAATACCCCACTCGTGAATTTTGAAGCTTTTACGTGTCTTAAAAACGTGTCTGGTTGCTAACAAGTGGCTAAATGAGACTACAGAGGTTGTCGGGAACATTAAACGCCATCATGCCAAACACGGAAACTCATCTACTCACTAGTCCGCCTTTACAGTCTCTAGTTGTGCTTATACTCGCACTCTTGTGAACTATTCTAACTCCAACATTCCAACTTATAGATTTATCAATTTATAGTATTTTCAGTATTTTTAGTGGTGGTGATGTTGAAGTCATGCGACTGTGGTGTTAGCTTTTTATTTCTGGCGATTGCATTCAAAAATCATAAAAATGGTGTTCATTTGTGAAGATTATCTTGCTGAACAAAACGTGTAAGTATCATAAACTTTTGTTTGCCACAGAGCTTATTTTCTGCAATAATCCAAAATCCAATGCAAAAATCCCATTGGCTTTTTGTCGAGGGAACCAGGGCGATGCTAATTTCTGGGTTGGCCTACAAAAATACGTCATCCCTGCACCACAGTATTCATTTTCAGGTTATACTGAAAGGGGGTGAGATCCAGAATCCCTCATTTGGGCCAAAACATTATGTCACGCTTGAG
>CABFOQ010052546.1:30304-42170 GCA_900660455.1 Gephyroberyx darwinii
TCTTGCTGAACAAAACGTGTAAGTATCATAAACTTTTGTTTGCCACAGTGCTTATTTTCTGCAATAATCCAAAATCCAATGGAAAAATCCCATTGGCTTTTTGTCGAGGGAACCAGAGCGATGCTAACATCCGGGTTGGCCTACAAAAATACGTCATCCCTGCAGCACTCTATTGATGCTGTCCCTTCACTGCTGAACCTTCCAGATCACATCATCGCTGTCTGCATAGTATGTCCCTGTGTAATACTCCAAACAGCTGCCAAAAACAACACCAAACAAAATAGAAAAGCACAGTCTCAAGACAAAATACACTACAGGCTCTGTATGAAACCTTCGCTGGTCAAAGCAACGGGTGAAAATCTGGACACTAGTTTGCACCTACCTGCACACTGGTCTGAACCGGTCTGAACAGATGTTTAGCTTGGAAAGTCAATCTTGCATTTTATTTGGTCAGACTGTTGAATGGCCAGAGACGTTGTCCAAGAAGAATCTACAGATTGCACTGTGGCAGTGTTAACACTAAGTGAACTTGTGAACTTTACTGGGTTGTATTAAAATTAAGTTAGTTTTCAACAGGTGGGCCTGCCTGAGATCAATTCCAACAATACTGCTGTAATGCAAACATTTCCACCAGTCCAGGAAGAGACTTTCTGTGCCAGCGTCTGTTGGAAACATGAACTCAGTCTTTAAAATCCAAACTCCTTGTTGACGTTTTGGATAATTGATTCAATCTTTTGGTAAATTTCTCACACTCCTTACACTCCTGTGCATATTGGGTAGCAGTAACTCAGGCTGCCCTTAACAGCTGCTGCTGTGGTGATGACTATTGTAGCTGGCCATAAAGTTGATGAAGTGTCTGCAGCACACCTGAATCTCTCACATTCAAAGGTTTCTTAGAAAACAGATAGTATTTGATTAATTGGCAGCTGCCTCTGAGTGGATACTTTAGGGAAGCAGCACATCTAAAATATGTGCACACACGCACACGCACACACACATACACACAAACTTGTGCCAAGTATTCGCATAAACTCTCTGCATATCGGTTTTTCAGCCAAATAACTCCTCTGACTTATTTGTTAAGAGTCAGGACCCATGCTCTCAATCTATGTGATGCATTTGAAATTTCAGTCTTTGTACAATGTTAGAAGATCAAAGTCCATCTAAGGTAATTTTCTTCCTGTATATTTTCCATAATCGCTGGGTGTCATATACTGTTATTTTGGTTGAAATAAGTGCAAAATGACTGCCAGAATTTTCACTAACCAACACTGTTTTACAAGGTCGCCACTGTGGACTGAGCAGTAGTGTATTAATTTACAGACTGCTAACTGTCATTACAGTTCATTAAACTGAATCTTATCACTAACTTAACATTTAAGTAACAGTAATGGATAATGAATAACACAAATAACGAAAACCGAATTATAGTATTTATGTAGGCAAATTAACCCAACAAAGCAAAAGTCTGGATTATACAAATTACCATTCCAAGTACTTGCTCTTCCAAGTTATGCAGTCATGGAGAATGGTCAAGTCAGGAAAGAGCTTATGTTTGATCATCCGCCTTAAGCCTCAAAGGCGCCACAAATTTCATTCCAGCCTTCCAGTCTTGTAATATTTCCAATTTGCACAACTTAGCATTGCGAAATATGTAGCCTAAGACTCATGCTGCAGTCCTGTTCTTAATTATGACCCCTGTTCCTACATGTCCCCAAGAGGAGCTGTGCATGATTTACACCATGCTCAAGAAGAAGAGTGTGCCGTGCATCATCTAATATGCTCAGTGTCTAGGTTAGTTTGGACCCTAAACATGACCAGCTGATTCCAGAGTCATACAGCAAAATCCCCAAAAACAACACTTAGGAAAGTGGTTATACAGTGATTTCCACCAGTTGTTTTTTAATTAAAATGCAAACACAAGGACTCTGTTTTTTGCTGAATAGCTGTTGGCTTATGGTGTTACTCAGAAAGTACTCTACTGCTTCATCAGAACACAATCTTGGGAATATCATGCTATCAGTTAAAGGGGCATTACGTAATCTCTAACCTTTATCAACATCTATCGGCATCTAACATCTAACTGCGACAAAATTTCTAGAAATTATCTCCTTCTGCACGTCTCCACCATCCATCCCTCCATCCCTTTTCACCAGAGAAAAGTAAGCTAGCTACTTAGAGCAGAGATCCAACAGAAACATCTAGTGAAGAGGTAATCTATCACAATTCAAAATACTATAATAATACTACTACTTTGTAGAACAAGGATTCTGATTTCTGATTTCTGATTCTTATTAGTCTGAAATGTTTTGCGACACCAGTCCTCACTAGTCCTCGCCATCGTTTGGCAGTTCAAGTAGGTGGGGTAGATTGGGAGTGTCTTGAAATTTCAATGTGCAGGGAGATTTTGTTCCAAAGCAAAATGTATGCACTGGAAGTGCATTGTGAACTCCTAGTATCTGGTGAAGTAATTAATAGTAGAATAGTATTCATTAAGTCAATGGTATTGATCAACAGACCTATCAAACCCCCGCAGACCCTACATGCTTTCAGCAAAATATTGAAGAATACTAATCTTTTTGTTGTGTCAGACCCTTTTTTATCTCAATCTATACAAGATGCAGAACATTACTTACTGCTAATATAGCAAGTTAATTCTATGACCTAATCTATTGTATAATTTAAAGGGAACTTTGATGTTTTTCATTTAAGTTTCTTCAGTTTTCCTAAAATTAATTATGAGCATTGTTAGCTACACTCATTGAAACCAAGGGGCACAGCTAGCTGGAAGCATGTGTCTAATGAAGAAAAATAAAGAGCTACATTTCAAAATGTTAAAGAGTTTAATAGTGGAGGATAGTGGAGCTGCTGAGAGAATGGTTTAATACACCTATGATGGTAGTGATGGTACAGTTGTTCAAGGCTTTTTTTTTTTTTAGCATAAAATCAGGTCTCTGCATCATGAAACCTGACCTTTGATCATTTGATTTTATCCCAAATGCAAAATGTGTGCAACTACAGAATTATACTGTCCTGCCAGATATGAGTTCTGTTCAATAGGGGTTGCAGTTACACAAAAGAGAAAACATTGGTTTAAGTGAGAAATCAACAATTGAGGCCTGTCCCTGACAATCCGTTTGGCACATAGCGGCAGAGTGGTCCCACATTCATATACTGCAGCTATAAGCTGGCCTGTAAATTGCTGGATGTGTTTCTTGGCATGCAATTATGGATGCTTAATGGGGCAAAACCAGTGCGTAATGTCTGTGATATGTTCAGTGAACATGTTCAGGAAGGGTTTGGCATTATTGTTCTGTGTGCAAACTAATGAACTAAGCACTGCCAGTTTGGTCAGAGAGTAGGCACAAGGAAACAAAAACACATTCTCTGTTACTCCAGTTCTCCTGAAGTACCTCTTGTTGTACCAGCTGTTCTTGCCCAGGAGGGAATGACGAGGGGAAAATGTGAACTAAGTTGTGCCCAGGATGTGCCAGTCTGCAGTCCTCTCCATATTCTAAATTGTTTGATGTCACGTTTTTTGAGCAAGATGTTTTACTGATGCAACAGGTGACAAACATTACACTTTTTAACACCACTATCTGTCCTATAGTCACATTTGGGCAGCAGGGTGGCCTAGTGATTACAAAGACTAACATGGAAGATCCAGGTTCAAGGCCTTTTGTCAATGAGCATTTGCCCTGATGGTTGCCAACAGACAAACAAATTATGAAACAAATATGCTGTCACTTTAGCATTACCAAACATCAAACATCATTAAGTCAGTCTGTTTCCAGCTCCACATTTTGCCCTGCAAGGAGAATGTTGTTGGCATAGTGGGCCATGCATATTGCCAACACATAAAAGGAGTTGCTGTTTAAATTGCAGGAGGCAGGCGACTTATCAGCGGAAATTGAAAAGCTCCCTCATATCTATAAACTTACATGTTTTCCACTTCTGCTGAAAGCTGTTGGGATTTCCAATCCTTTACGTCCTGCCAAAAGAAAAAAAGCACAATTTGTCTCTATATTTTTTTCAATCCTTTTATTAAAGTGTAATTAACTAGAGCAGGGTCAGACTCTCTCAGGAGTCTCAGCAAGTGTAGAGATCTCAGCAGAAGCTTCCTATTTCAAAGGCACGACTGCAGGTCGTATTTTAGCAAAGGTTCTACCACCTCACAGCACTCAAAGGTAGTGTTAATTCTCGAGGCCCGAGTAAATCCACTATATCTTTTGGCTGAGATTGCTTAAGGAATTCATTTCTTAATTCCCTCTTCAGCTCAACAAGAGATAAAACCTTTATACTACCCTAGGTGGGTGTGACTCAAGATGTGGAAAGCTCCATAGATCTGGACTGCCACATCCTTTGAAAAGCAAAGGGTCATATTTCAAATTGGAAATAAATGTCTTTGGATATTTTCTTTATGATGTCTCTTGTCACGGCAAATAAGAAATTACAATGAGGAAAAAAGGCCCACTCTAACCAACATAAATCCAAATGAATGCTGACAAATAACTTATATTACGAAATCCAACGTCAAGCTGCTTGAACCAACACACAAGAGAATGCATATGGCTCCAAAAACAAATCTATGGTAATGAGGTGGACGAGACAGGAGAGAGGAACATTGCTAAATATACTGTAGTGGCATCACGCAAACTTAAGTCATTTCCAAAATCATATCCAGGAATGCAGATGGACGGTTTTCAGTGAAGCTGTGATTATTCTTGTCATCACTGTAAAATCAGACTTTTTCCAGCTGGATGCTATTTCTGTCTGCGATTTTTGACAACTGGCAGTATTCCTTTTTGACATCACCCAGACTATCAGGAACAAGTTGAGAAGGTACCAGGAATTCAACATTAATGAACACCAGCTTTCCAATGATCAGGTCAGGTCAGTATCAGTAGGTGCACAGAATAAGCATAATTGTCCTGACTAATAGTAAAGCCTTCAGCGAGCTTGCACACTACCTCTACACTGATTGCTTCTCCTGTTCTCTTTATCTTATCACCTAACAAGCGCTGGGTGGCCTGTAGGACTGCTTAACGTCTGAAAGATATCTTAAAGAGCTCATTACAGCTAATGACAGAATAAGGAACCAAACAAACATAGCAACTCAAGTCTAAGTTATTACTTAAGCAACAGAATTCCTGTTAGTTACTAGCTACTGTAGCATTTAGACATAAAACAAACGGCATCCTCAGTCAAAGCGGACAGTCAAACTCAAAGCACAGTCTCTTGTAGAGATACAATGGGAAAACTAGGAAAACTCTCTGTCAATTGAGAACAAGCCTTTTTGGTTCATTTAAGCGTATAATTCATTATAACCCTGGTTAATACTGTTTTATTATTTCCATTAGTTTTTATTGTTATTTTAGTTTTGAATTCAATTGCACTTTAACTCTGATGCTAATTCAACACTCATGGACCATCTCCTTTTTCAATTAATGATCTTACATCCCATCCTTTACAACTGTCTGTCAATTACTTAAAGCTGTTGGTTAAAGATAATAATAATTAATTAACAATAATTAATATATAATAGTATATATACTATTATAATATAATAATTAATAATATATTTTATAAATGTTCAGTTTTTTTCCCACCCCTTTAGATTTGAAAGGCCATCCATATGTTGTTTCATATACCATACACCTCTACGATCATGTTTTTCATATATTGCCTCTCAACAAAACTTTTGTGGAACATCTATATTTTTTATGTATTGTACTTAGAAACAATATTTTAGAAATTATTTCAAAATTAAAGTTCACTCTGGCTCAAAATAACAAATCATGTACATGATTTAATGAATAACATGAAGATCACAAGTAGCAGCTTACAAACATGAATGCTGAATGCCTACTGGTAAATGTTGCTTTGTGAAGCTGATTAATTAATAGAAATTCACCAACCAATTAGTGAAAGTTGTTTATAACATAACAGATTCAATCTGGACAATAAAAATGAGCAAAAAAGAGACCTGAAGAAAAGACCTGAAACCCAAGCAAAATCTGAATAAGAATGACATGAAACCTGACAGGAGATGAGTCATGATCATTCCATTAAGTCTACTGACTGAAAATACATATGCCTAGGTGTCCAATATGAAGCAGTTGGGGTACTATAGCCATTATGTAGGGCACAGTACAGTACAGTAGATCCTTTGGTGTTACTATTCATTGTTAACCCTTTCACCCTTTTCAGGCTTTGTGTGACACCACCTTTCCAAGGTTTTTGAGGGAAACATTAACAAACCTCAGTGCTCTATGGGCTATTATGGAATGTTGCTGGGTCAGGGGGTTTGGACAGTTGGGCCTCTGGTAGCCAGGTATAAAAGCAAGGCCTCAAACAGGTAGGAAGTCAGTTCACCACCAAGAGCAACAGCAACAGTAATAGCAGCAGCAGCAGCAGCAGCAGCAGCAGTAACTAAACACTCAGTCAAAATGACTTCCACTGGAATGAACATGATGGGCAAGATTATCTTCTATGAGGACAGGAACTTCCAGGGCCGCTCCTATGAGTGCATGAACGACTGTGCTGACATGTCCTCTTATATGAGTAGGTGCCACTCCTGCAGGGTGGAGAGGGGCTGCTTCATGGTCTATGACCGCAACAACTACATGGGCAACCAGTACTTCATGAGAAGGGGCGAGTATGCTGACTACATGAGCATGATGGGCATGAGCGGTTGCATCAGGTCCTGCCGCATGATCCCCATGTACAGAGGATCCTACAGGATGAGGATCTATGAGAGGGAGAACTTCGGAGGCCAGATGTACGAGATGATGGATGACTGTGACAACATCATGGACCGTTACCGCATGTCCAACTGCATGTCCTGTAATGTGATGGACGGCCACTGGCTGATGTACGAGCAGCCCAACTACAGAGGCAGAATGATGTACATGAGGCCTGGAGAGTACAGAAACTTCATGAACATGGGCATGAGCGGCATGAGGTTCATGAGTATGAGGCGTATCATGGATTCCTACTACTAGATCCAACAGATGAAGCTGTATGTTAATAAAGTATTGTTAAAAAATAAAGTATGAAAAAAATGATGATGCATTTCTTCTGTGGATTTATTCTGTGGCAATAGTTTACATATATTCTATCAGTACTACTAGCAACATTGCTATACACCTTAATTTATATGTATTTACAGTATATAAATTCACACAACTCACAAACCCTCAAAAAAGTCTTACAGCAAGCTATACAACAGTGTCAGTTTGCAAGAAAAGCCACTCCTGTGGTCAAGTGGTTGAAAAAGTGCAGAATCGCCCTGCTGGGAGTCATAAGCAGAAACTGCTTGTACATGGACAATTACAGACATGTTAGAGAATAACATCCTTGCACTCGTTTTCCTCACAAGTTTCAGAGGCCCTATACCATAAAACAAGATGTAGTCTTAAGAAATATATAGTTTACACTAACTGTAAAAACACAATCATGATCACTAAAGACCAAAATAGAAAGAAGGGACCAAGCATAATGCTTTCATTATGAAAGCATAATGATTCTCTTAATCTGTCTTTTGGCCTTTAATGCTTTTTAATTACTGCATTCTATTGAAATTAAGAGGTGCTGGTGTGCATGTTGCTTCTGGCAAAACTTTTGCACCTCTACAATGATGTCCATTGTGAGGTGAAACTTCCCTGGGAACCCCAACTGATATTTGTGTTGTCGGGAGAGTGCTATATTTTGAAATAACAAGATAAGGATTTAATGTCAATGTAGAATCTACCCAAGGGTCAGATAATCACTTAATAGCTTGTCTCAGGGTTACTGGTGAAACACAACTGACTCACTTCTTGGCATTGCGTCTATAAACAAATACTGTCTGACAGGCACATTATGGATTAAATAAAATCTTTTCTAGGCTGTCCAGAGGCTGAAGTAAACCTTGAATGCCTCTATGAAACTGTATCAGTCTGTCATAATGTGTAATACAGGGATCCAATTGTATTCAAATGGAAACAATGAAGTATGATTACACATCAGCAGTTGTAGGCTATTTAATATGTTCACATGACATGTTTGAGAAATGAATCAAGAATCCCTAATAAAAAGAAAGCATATTTCATCCCACCTTAGTATGGTACATATGATAAAAAGGCACATTGCCTGCAATAAAAAAAAATAAAGAAATGCAATCAATGAACATTCATTTGTTTTCTCTACCTGCTTAATCCCGTTCAGGGTCAGGTTAGGTTGGAGCCTTTCCCAGAGGAAACCCACATGAACAACATGCAAACTCCACACAGAGACCCAGGGAACGAACCCAGGTCCTTCTTTAGTGCTACCCACTAAAGTGTGCTGCTAATTAATGCCAAACAAATTTGAATGAATTTTACTTAAACTACATCCAAGTCACACTGAGCAGTAACTTCTTTTTCAACAGCATATTAGCCAAGAAAGTAGCATCATGACAAACATAAAAGTTGCATACAAACAACATACAACAACAAAATGAACAGTGAAAATATATGAGTAGGGCGATTATGTGATAATCATGTATATCCCCCACAAAATCAAGTGTTTCTCAGCCATAATCAAAATCATAGAATTCATACATAAGTCATGCCTGGATGTGTGTGGAGGTTTTATAGTATGCTGTCACCCTGTAATACAGGGCAAGATCAAAAGAAAATCTCACAGTTCCCCCCTTTGACAAGCTGTCCTGTCCTTTACTGCTATGGCCCACTTTGTCTGGCTCATTGACATAATTCTTTTGGCTTGCCCTGCTGCTCTTGACATGCCATCTCCCTTACTCATGCTGTTATCCTTGGTGCAGGACGACTGCTTTTCATCTAGCCTAATCAGTGCCCTTAGCCTCAGCAGCCTGGTCTGTCAAGAGTGCTGAGCTCTGAGAAGCAGTGGCAGCTTGATACAGAGAGAAGGCTTGTTGGCTGAGAGACGACCACATGGCATTTGGTCACTGCAGAACCTCATAACACAGCCTGCTGGCTCTTTTAGCTATACTTGTAGCAAAAGGAAAAACACAAGTTGGCTGCTATTAATTTTGGTGCTAATGTGATCATAGGAAATCCATTCCATATTCACAAAAAATGCACACAATTTCATGATGTGTTTATTGGTGTGTCCTTGTCATTGCAAAAAAACACTGCAAATTCCTTTTGTAGTCAGATACAGAACTAGCCTGACTAGCCTAATTTTACTATCTTGTCAAAAAATTGCAGCGTACAGATTAGTGAAATATACATGGGCATTCAAAGTTGCTCTACCTAGTATCAGCCACAGGGGGGCTCTACTTCAAAGCTTCTGTTAATCATACTGTAAGATAAACTTAAACCTGGCCATCATATCATAAAAAATGGGAACACATCTATTGTCAAAATGGACACAAATTCAGAAACACAAAATAAGCAAAGAAATTAGTAGCTGTCAAAGTAGAATGATTGTCTTGTCAAGACTTTTGACAGGCAGGAGAAACTGTGTAGTCAGCAGTGAGCCAACCACAGACTTTTTCCACAGACCCAGCCAGGAAATAACTCAAAAATGCTTTTGGTGTAACAATGGCATGATATGTATCAAATGGACCCTTTGTGTTCAGATATCTTAGATCAAACTGCTGGCAGGTGAAATGTTTGATGAGACTTGGCAACCCCCAGTCTTCTGGGATCAGGATCCGATGTCTGGTAGGATCTGTAAGAGTGGTCTTTCTTGTGTGGTTTTAGAGGGAGGGTACTTGTAGAAAATTACTATCTGCAATGCATAAAGTATACCAATATTTAAGATAACTTTACTGAGTACTGATGAAGGCCTGATAGTAGACTGGAATGTCCTCACTACATTTAACATATTTTTGCACAATGAACATCTAACTAAGAATTATGATCTTGTGAAGAAACCAAAGATAACATTCCCAGACCCAGACCATGTGTGGGCCAAGCATTATATTGTGATTCAAGACCAATATCACAGATGAGAAGAAGGGCATTGGAGCCATCTAGGTGCAGCACAACAGCTATGTTACCAGTCTCACTATGTGCCTCTATGCCTGTTGGGTTTACAATTGCTACACTTTTATAGTGTTGACAGTGGACAGTAGGGTGTGCAACAGGAGAAAGCGATTAAAAGACATCTAGCCTAATAAGTGTGAAAGAATTAAAGGCAGTCAAAAAAAATTACCAAAAAAGATATGAAAGATTAACTGATTTATTACCTAGATAAAAGTGTGAGAGAAATAATATACATTTTGGCAACAAAACTGCCATTGCAAAGCTGCATGTTGCTGTCATGAAGCGGTTACCAACTCATTAATATCAACATATCATGCACAAAAAAAGACTATCAGCGTGATTGTGTCACGTTTCCGAGGGAATTGTAAGAATACAGTATTGTGCCAATAGACATTTACAATGTGTGAGTTTGAAAAGTTTGATTTACTGCTTTAGGAGAGAAGATAGTGCACTTCATTACTGAGGGGCAACTGCTGGAATGATTTATTCCTGATATTTGGTGTTGGTTTTCAATAATAAAACTATGACAGCATACATACGTAAAAAATACTATCATTTTCCCATGACTGCATTTTGGAAGTATTACAGTGTGACTTAAAACCAACTCTTCTCTGAGAAAACAAGTCCTTTGAGGAAATTCGAAATGCTTGCTCCCTCTCAATATATCTGTCTTTTGCATGTCTACTGAACTTTCAAGCCTTGCGGAATTCAACAGATACTAACTGATACTGATTACAGTAAATGCCACCATACCCTTTAAAATCCATAATCATTTAACAATTACTCCTCATAATAACATTTTAGCAGAATTTAAAATGTGATTGTTGAAGTATAAACACAGGATGCAGATAGGCTCAACAAACTGGTGAAAGGGGCTGGTTCCTGTCGTAGGGCTCAGCCTTGACAGCCTGGAGGCAGTAGCAGAAAGGATGATGAAGACTAAACTGAACGCCTCCCAACCCCGTCTGTGATGAGCTGCTGTAGCTACGAGCACCTTCAGCCTCTGGCTTATCCCCCCAGGTGCTGCACTCTTTCATGCCCACTGGCTTCCAAATGTACAATGCTTCCTACCACAATGGCCCTAATAGGAGGGTGCTGAAGGTGCCTGCACTGCCTACACAAGCTATGCTGTGCTACCTTTTTGCATTCCCATATATTTATGTACATTCTCTGCATGTGAGTCTGTATATATTTTGGACACATTTCTGTACTCAATAGATAGAGGTTAGATGGAGGATAGATATGTAGTATATAGAGGCTTGTTTGTGATAAAAAGCCATATAAATAAACTTGATTTGCCTTGACTTCCAGTTCACATAGTGACAGAAAACTACCTTTGAAGCAATTTCCCCATAATCTTACATTTCTATGGTATTGTGCGTTTATCTTCCTGCGTTATTCCATTGTTAAACATAACTTCCACAATTCAATCCATGTTTACCACATCACAGAAGTTATAGGGCCCCTATATTGGCACATAGACATAGTAAAAGGCAATATGAGAGAAGTGCCAGAATGCGCAGACAATCAACAATTGTTTTCTGAAAAAACTGTCAGACTGAACACCCGTTAGAGGGCTATAAAATTCAAGAAAGTAATGTTAAGGGAAAATGGATGACCCAAACTTGCCAAGTTTATCTGAGACAAACACAAATAGTCCAAGAATGTAAGGCAGTGCTGACATATTAATGTTGACTTAGAGCATGAGACGGTCATAGGGCTGATGTGATTTGTTTCCAATGTCATGCTTTCTTAGCAACGACTAGACTTTTGATTTCAAATGAAACTCAATCTTGGCAAAATGAAATCATTTGGACTGGGCTGTATATTTTTTAAATTGAGATTACTTGTGTGTGCGCGCGCACACTGTGTGT